>CAJNDT010005702.1:423514-549513 GCA_905221615.1 Symbiodinium sp. CCMP2592 | reverse complement strand
CCTGGCCAGCGGAGTATTTTATACCCCGTTTTAAAATTATACTACTTTAATGTTCCGGAGGAGTAACCGGTGGGTCTTGTGTGCTAGGAGTCTACGGGGGAATGGGGGCCTGTCTTGGACGAAGGAAGGAATAGGTCAAACTTTCGTCCTACCGCAGCGTCAATTTTGGGTGCCAGAGTCCAGCCCAAGCAAACCGAGGGTGAAAGTGTTCGGCTTTGCTTTCACCAAGACTGCAAAGGAGGGGACTCTTGCCTCGAAAATGGAGGCTGCGCCGGGCCGATAGTTCGACCCACTAGCTTCAACATGCTTTACAACACATGGGCCTCCAGCCTCTTCCCCATAGACTCCTAACACAAGTGAGCCTTGGGGCCTCCGCCGGAACTAAAAAGTATTATATTTTTAAAACGGCGTAGTAATTACTCCGCTGGCCAGCGTAGGGTAAACGGCGGCACTTTGAGGTACTCCGCTACTCCGCAAGAGATTGTTAAGATGATGCACAAGTGGGTCGAAACTTTCGGCCCGGCGATGCCTTCTGAATCGTTTCTTAGACGGGGATGTCTGTCTAGAGGACCCTGCAGGAGGTCGTTAGGTCACACAGCAACAAGTTTGGCGAGGTTTGCTGAACAGAAAGGTCCCGGTGAGGCAGCGGGAGGACGAAAGTTTTGACCTACTGGGCCTTTCTTGTCTTAAGGCATCTTGCGGAGTAGCGGAGTAGCGACAAGTGCGATTTACGTGGCCTGGCCAGCGGAGTATTTTATACCCCGTTTTAAAATTATACTACTTTAATGTTCCGGAGGGGTAACCGGTGGGTCCTGTGTGCTAGGAGTCTACGGGGGAATGGGGGCCTGTCTTGGACGAAGGCAGGAATAGGTCAAACTTTCGTCCTACCGCAGCGTCAATTTTGGGTGCCAGAGTCCAGCCCAAGCAAACCCAGGGTGAAAGTGTTCGGCTTTGCTTTCACCAAGACTGCAAAGGAGGGGACTCTTGCCTCGAAAATGGAGGCTGCGCCGGGCCGATAGTTCGACCCACTAGCTTCAACATGCTTTACAACACATGGGCCTCCAGCCTCTTCCCCATAGACTCCTAACACAAGTGAGCCTTGGGGCCTCCGCCGGAACTAAAAAGTATTATATTTTTAAAACGGCGTAGTAATTACTCCGCTGGCCTGCGTAGGGTGAACGGCACTTTGAGGTACTCCGCTACTCCGCAAGAGCTTGTTAAGATGATGCACAAGTGGGTCGAAACTTTCGGCCCGGCGATGCCTTCTGAATCGTTTCTTAGACGGGGATGTCTGTCTAGGGGACCCTGCAGGAGGTCGTTAGGTCACACAGCAACAAGTTTGGCGAGGTTTGCTGAACAGAAAGGTCCCGGTGAGGCATCGGGAGGACGAAAGTTTTGACCTACTGGGCCTTTCTTGTCTTAAGGCATCTTGCGGAGTAGCGGAGTAGCGACAAGTGCGATTTACGTGGCCTGGCCAGCGGAGTATTTTATACCCCGTTTTAAAATTATACTACTTTAATGTTCCGGAGGAGTAACCGGTGGGTCCTGTGTGCTAGGAGTCTACGGGGGAATGGGGGCCTGTCTTGGACGAAGGCAGGAATAGGTCAAACTTTCGTCCTACCGCAGCGTCAATTTTGGGTGCCAGAGTCCAGCCCAAGCAAACCCAGGGTGAAAGTGTTCGGCTTTGCTTTCACCAAGACTGCAAAGGAGGGGACTCTTGCCTCGAAAATGGAGGCTGCGCCGGGCCGATAGTTCGACCCACTAGCTTCAACATGCTTTACAACACATGGGCCTCCACCCTCTTCCCCATAGACTCCTAACACAAGTGAGCCTTGGGGCCTCCGCCGGAATTAAAAAGTATTATATTTTTAAAACGGCGTAGTAATTACTCCGCTGGCCTGCGTAGGGTGAACGGCACTTTGAGGTACTCCGCTACTCCGCAAGAGCTTGTTAAGATGATGCACAAGTGGGTCGAAACTTTCGGCCCGGCGATGCCTTCTGAATCGTTTCTTAGACGGGGATGTCTGTCTAGAGGACCCTGCAGGAGGTCGTTAGGTCACACAGCAACAAGTTTGGCGAGGTTTGCTGAACAGAAAGGTCCCGGTGAGGCATCGGGAGGACGAAAGTTTTGACCTACTGGGCCTTTCTTGTCTTAAGGCATCTTGCGGAGTAGCGGAGTAGCGACAAGTGCGATTTACGTGGCCTGGCCAGCGGAGTATTTTATACCCCGTTTTAAAATTATACTACTTTAATGTTCCGGAGGAGTAACCGGTGGGTCCTGTGTGCTAGGAGTCTACGGGGGAATGGGGGCCTGTCTTGGACGAAGGCAGGAATAGGTCAAACTTTCGTCCTACCGCAGCGTCAATTTTGGGTGCCAGAGTCCAGCCCAAGCAAACCCAGGGTGAAAGTGTTCGGCTTTGCTTTCACCAAGACTGCAAAGGAGGGGACTCTTGCCTCGAAAATGGAGGCTGCCTTCTGAATCGTTTCTTAGACGGGGATGTCTGTCTAGGGGACCCTGCAGGAGGTCGTTAGGTCACACAGCAACAAGTTTGGCGAGGTTTGCTGAACAGAAAGGTCCCGGTGAGGCATCGGGAGGACGAAAGTTTTGACCTACTGGGCCTTTCTTGTCTTAAGGCATCTTGCGGAGTAGCGGAGTAGCGACAAGTGCGATTTACGTGGCCTGGCCAGCGGAGTATTTTATACCCCGTTTTAAAATTATACTACTTTAATGTTCCGGAGGAGTAACCGGTGGGTCCTGTGTGCTAGGAGTCTACGGGGGAATGGGGGCCTGTCTTGGACGAAGGCAGGAATAGGTCAAACTTTCGTCCTACCGCAGCGTCAATTTTGGGTGCCAGAGTCCAGCCCAAGCAAACCCAGGGTGAAAGTGTTCGGCTTTGCTTTCACCAAGACTGCAAAGGAGGGGACTCTTGCCTCGAAAATGGAGGCTGCCTTCTGAATCGTTTCTTAGACGGGGATGTCTGTCTAGGGGACCCTGCAGGAGGTCGTTAGGTCACACAGCAACAAGTTTGGCGAGGTTTGCTGAACAGAAAGGTCCCGGTGAGGCATCGGGAGGACGAAAGTTTTGACCTACTGGGCCTTTCTTGTCTTAAGGCATCTTGCGGAGTAGCGGAGTAGCGACAAGTGCGATTTACGTGGCCTGGCCAGCGGAGTATTTTATACCCCGTTTTAAAATTATACTACTTTAATGTTCCGGAGGAGTAACCGGTGGGTCCTGTGTGCTAGGAGTCTACGGGGGAATGGGGGCCTGTCTTGGACGAAGGCAGGAATAGGTCAAACTTTCGTCCTACCGCAGCGTCAATTTTGGGTGCCAGAGTCCAGCCCAAGCAAACCCAGGGTGAAAGTGTTCGGCTTTGCTTTCACCAAGACTGCAAAGGAGGGGACTCTTGCCTCGAAAATGGAGGCTGCCTTCTGAATCGTTTCTTAGACGGGGATGTCTGTCTAGGGGACCCTGCAGGAGGTCGTTAGGTCACACAGCAACAAGTTTGGCGAGGTTTGCTGAACAGAAAGGTCCCGGTGAGGCATCGGGAGGACGAAAGTTTTGACCTACTGGGCCTTTCTTGTCTTAAGGCATCTTGCGGAGTAGCGGAGTAGCGACAAGTGCGATTTACGTGGCCTGGCCAGCGGAGTATTTTATACCCCGTTTTAAAATTATACTACTTTAATGTTCCGGAGGAGTAACCGGTGGGTCCTGTGTGCTAGGAGTCTACGGGGGAATGGGGGCCTGTCTTGGACGAAGGAAGGAATAGGTCAAACTTTCGTCCTACCGCAGCGTCAATTTTGGGTGCCAGAGTCCAGCCCAAGCAAACCCAGGGTGAAAGTGTTCGGCTTTGCTTTCACCAAGACTGCAAAGGAGGGGACTCTTGCCTCGAAAATGGAGGCTGCGCCGGGCCGATAGTTCGACCCACTAGCTTCAACATGCTTTACAACACATGGGCCTCCACCCTCTTCCCCATAGACTCCTAACACAAGTGAGCCTTGGGGCCTCCGCCGGAATTAAAAAGTATTATATTTTTAAAACGGCGTAGTAATTACTCCGCTGGCCTGCGTAGGGTGAACGGCACTTTGAGGTACTCCGCTACTCCGCAAGAGCTTGTTAAGATGATGCACAAGTGGGTCGAAACTTTCGGCCCGGCGATGCCTTCTGAATCGTTTCTTAGACGGGGATGTCTGTCTAGAGGACCCTGCAGGAGGTCGTTAGGTCACACAGCAACAAGTTTGGCGAGGTTTGCTGAACAGAAAGGTCCCGGTGAGGCATCGGGAGGACGAAAGTTTTGACCTACTGGGCCTTTCTTGTCTTAAGGCATCTTGCGGAGTAGCGGAGTAGCGACAAGTGCGATTTACGTGGCCTGGCCAGCGGAGTATTTTATACCCCGTTTTAAAATTATACTACTTTAATGTTCCGGAGGAGTAACCGGTGGGTCCTGTGTGCTAGGAGTCTACGGGGGAATGGGGGCCTGTCTTGGACGAAGGAAGGAATAGGTCAAACTTTCGTCCTACCGCAGCGTCAATTTTGGGTGCCAGAGTCCAGCCCAAGCAAACCCAGGGTGAAAGTGTTCGGCTTTGCTTTCACCAAGACTGCAAAGGAGGGGACTCTTGCCTCGAAAATGGAGGCTGCGCCGGGCCGATAGTTCGACCCACTAGCTTCAACATGCTTTACAACACATGGGCCTCCACCCTCTTCCCCATAGACTCCTAACACAAGTGAGCCTTGGGGCCTCCGCCGGAATTAAAAAGTATTATATTTT
The DNA here is from genome assembly GCA_905221615.1 of Symbiodinium sp. CCMP2592. Lineage (NCBI taxonomy): Eukaryota > Dinophyceae > Suessiales > Symbiodiniaceae > Symbiodinium > Symbiodinium sp. CCMP2592. Next base: position 544,747 of record CAJNDT010005702.1, on the reverse strand, counting down.
TAAAACGGCGTAGTAATTACTCCGCTGGCCTGCGTAGGGTGAACGGCACTTTGAGGTACTCCGCTACTCCGCAAGAGCTTGTTAAGATGATGCACAAGTGGGTCGAAACTTTCGGCCCGGCGATGCCTTCTGAATCGTTTCTTAGACGGGGATGTCTGTCTAGGGGACCCTGCAGGAGGTCGTTAGGTCACACAGCAACAAGTTTGGCGAGGTTTGCTGAACAGAAAGGTCCCGGTGAGGCATCGGGAGGACGAAAGTTTTGACCTACTGGGCCTTTCTTGTCTTAAGGCATCTTGCGGAGTAGCGGAGTAGCGACAAGTGCGATTTACGTGGCCTGGCCAGCGGAGTATTTTATACCCCGTTTTAAAATTATACTACTTTAATGTTCCGGAGGAGTAACCGGTGGGTCCTGTGTGCTAGGAGTCTACGGGGGAATGGGGGCCTGTCTTGGACGAAGGAAGGAATAGGTCAAACTTTCGTCCTACCGCAGCGTCAATTTTGGGTGCCAGAGTCCAGCCCAAGCAAACCCAGGGTGAAAGTGTTCGGCTTTGCTTTCACCAAGACTGCAAAGGAGGGGACTCTTGCCTCGAAAATGGAGGCTGCGCCGGGCCGATAGTTCGACCCACTAGCTTCAACATGCTTTACAACACATGGGCCTCCACCCTCTTCCCCATAGACTCCTAACACAAGTGAGCCTTGGGGCCTCCGCCGGAATTAAAAAGTATTATATTTTTAAAACGGCGTAGTAATTACTCCGCTGGCCTGCGTAGGGTGAACGGCACTTTGAGGTACTCCGCTACTCCGCAAGAGCTTGTTAAGATGATGCACAAGTGGGTCGAAACTTTCGGCCCGGCGATGTATAACTCTACCTATAACCTACTTACTAAGTCCCCCTGCCCCTCCAAGCAGGGGGTGTAGGGGTTTAGGGTTTAGGGCGTTTCTTGGGTTTCGGCTTTCGGGTTTTTGAGCTTAGGTAGTTCTCTAAATTCGGGTCCGTTTTAAGGCCCTTTCTGTAAGGGTGCCGTGCAGTATTGGGGACTTAAACAGGGACCCTAACTTAGAGAACTACCCATATGCCAGTCTGATAATCGTGAAGTTCCTTTATTGTTTAATCTACAGCCTTTATTCTATGCATTATTCCGGGGACCGTTGAAACCGACACCTAGTATACGTATAGACCGTCGCAGTTTTAGAACAATCATCTAGCGAATATAGGGCTCAGCCTTTAGAGTGGCCTTGGGGATAATTTTTACTTTTCATAGTTTACCCCTGTTCGGGTCTGAAAGGATCTCATATACCAAAACTGCTCAGGGCCTTTAGTGGGCCAACCTAGTACAGAGGCCTTCATGCTTCTATTGGTTTGGGGTTCCTGTCACGTGTTTAGGAACAAACCCTAAACCCTAAAGCGTAATCCAACGGGTTTAGGGTTTAGGACGGGTACCTCTAAAGGGTTTCGGACCCTTATAGTTAGAATAGGCCTTTGATTTCTGCGGTTCAGTTCAATCTAAGTGTTCCTTAAGTGGGTACTTGTAGTGGGTTTGATTTAAGTTACCAGAATAGGGATCTAGAGTAGATGATAGGGTTTCTTCATTACGGTAAGTTAATTTAAGCTCCTTAACAAGAACCCAGTTAAAGGGTTCCATATGCTATGCTGCAATTTCCCGAGGAGCGACTTGGTTCAGACCCGCAGAGTTTGGTTGAGAGCCTCCCCCGCGATGCGACGAGGACTGACACAGAGGAAGAGAGAGGGGCTTAGGGCTTATGGTGGCTTTAGGGCTTAATGGGGATGTGGAGGGTTTGAAGAGAACTGAAACAAACGAAAAGAGAGGGCTTCAGAGAAGGGTTTCGGGTTTAGGGCTTGATGAGGATCCACAGGGCTTCATAGAGCTTTTAATGGGGCTTCATAGGCCGCAGATGAGCCTTAAGATAGCGTCAAAAGCAACCTCTTACTATACCTTAAACCAGGATTGTTATGGTCATGGTGGTAGTAGCATGACAAGGCAGACACAGGGAGTGAGAGCAATGCAACAATAAAGACGATCATTGCCACCACACAAGAAACAACAACAGCAAACACAAAAAAGCAGCTTCTTCAACACCGCTGATGCATAATTGGTGCAACAGCCAGAAGTAACCATACGGAAGGCATTCCATCTCAATGAAGCATCTCCTGAATGACACAGCCAAAGAAAATAGTCACCATGCGTATCAACAGCTCTTTCTGCAGGGCACTTGCTTATCTATGCGCGTAATTTTGTTGCTTCCGATTTTGTGGCCTTGCTCCAAAGTCCCATCGCTAAACTCCATCGGAGCCATCTCTAAACCCTACCTGCTACCTATAAAACATACCTTTTCTAGGGATCCTGATTACCTTGCAAAGTCTGGTTAGGGGGCCCAAGAGCCTCAACATAGCAGTCTTTAGAGGCTCGGAGTAAACTCAACAAGCCCTGCTCCCTGAACCCTGAGCCTTAAGCCCTAAACCCCAACCCTAGCGACAAGCAACCGAACCCCAGACGAGTAGAAAACCACCCTAAACCCTAAACCCTCAACCCTAAACCCCTAAGACTTCTGCAGGATTGCAGCAACGCGGCAGCGCGTGAAAGAGGTCTTCGAGACGCATCTGCGGACGCAGGAGACGAGGGTTTCAGAAGCACAAAGGCTCCATGTACCTTTCTAGCAGATACTCAAGCCTTAAAGGGGTCCCCATATGGGAGTTTCCGAAAATTAGGGGTACCTTATTATGGGGCCCTTATAATCGGGATCCTACTATTTAGGGTACTATATTGGGGTCCCCTGTTTTCAGAAACTCCCATATAGGTACTTTAAGGCCTAAGTATATACTACACGGGCACATGGAGCCTTAGGGAAGGGGTTCCACAAGTATCCCCGTTGTTGCCTTTGTTGCTTTACATATTGAGAGAAACCATGAGAAACCGAGACATCTTGTTCAAGCGTCTGCTGCGCACTTAGGGCCAGAAACATAAAGGTGACCGGTTGTATGTTAATTAACTTCCGATGGTGTGTTGCAACATGGGGTCGGAATGCGTCAAACATTGGGGCTCATATGGTGTTTAGTAATCATCCTTATCATCATTATTGTTATCAGTACGATGATTCTTGCATTTGCATCTTCATGTTGATTTACCTGGTTTTGTATTTCAAGCCACCGTAGCCCACGTTTTTGTCTAATTACACCCAAACCCTAAAACGTCATCCCAAACCATGATCCACTCTACAGCTAGGAGGGCCGGCTGACTGCCTTTCTCCGATCCGCCGCCATCTGGAAGCAGAACTGGCGCGAGCGGGAGAAGGACGCGACTGGATTTGCGACTTGGGGCTTTTAGGGATTATTGGAATAGGGTTAAGAGCGGTGCTGAGGGTTTAGGGCTCGCTACCTTTTAGGGGTTAGGGCATGTCAAACGGTGCTGTAGGGGGTGACTGGATGAGGTTACTCACAAAAGGTGCTTTCGTATCAGTTTACCTATCCCATTATACGTATACCCCCCAACCCTATTCCAATTCTGAAGGCCTTCATTCTATAAACCCTTACAGTAACCTTTTCCTGATAGACCCGACTGTGTAGCAGCTCCCCCTTATGCCAGCCATCCCGGAACTGTTCGTTGTACTTGCCCAGAGCGTCCATATCTACTACTATTGCTGGAACTAGGTTCGCCAAAAACCATGACTAGGATGGCCTTTTGGGGGCCTCATTCCATAATGGCAGTGTCTACGGACTTCGGAAGCCGGAGACGTAGACGAACTCTTGTTGTTCCGTTGCTTTTAATGGCGATTCTGCCGCAAAGAGATGGTAATAGTGACCCCGCCATTCAGGCCACAAGAAGAAGCAGTATATAGGATCAAGGGCTCGATTGACTGGAACGAAGTGCCCCAAGTCTCCACATCATATACCTACTTTAGCCTTAGACTGCTGGTTTTCAAGCGGCTTTAAGCCCAAGGGGGCAAAGGCACATCTGAGGGTGAAGTTTGTCCGCCATGGTGGGAGCTTTTAGGGTTTCGGTCTTCGGTTTTCAATATGGGCTTAGGGTATGGTTTGGTGTGTCAGAGTTTCTGCTGTGGTAGTGCCATGCTTCCTAGTCTGTGTTTATCTGCGTAACGGCCCCCCGATGTTGCCACAACCCATCGTTTCCTAAACTCTATATATAAATGCGGTTTCCCTGCACCCTGAACCTCTAAACCCACGGTTTCCTAAACACTAAACGTCTAAACCCCACATTTCCCTGAACCCTAAACCTCCAAAACCTTAAACGTCTAAACCCTAAACCCACGTTTCCCTAAACCCTAAATGTGCCAAATGCTAGATCTTGGGTCCCTTTGAGTGGTCCTCCTGATTCAGAGCGCAGAGAGGAAAGGATTGGAGGATAGTTGGGTGTACAGGGCGCATATTTTGGTTTAGGGTTTAGGGAGAACAGCAGAAGCAGATCCCGTAATGAGATGATACTAAAACTTAATGAACAAGTATACTCCAAAACCCTCTTCCAATGCTCCAGGACTCGGTACAGTGAAAGTAGTAGTAGTAGTAGTAGTAGTAGTAGTAGTAGTAGTAGTAGTAGTAGTAGTAGTAGTAGTAGTAGTAGTAGTAGTAGTAGTAGTAGTAGGAAGTATATCTGCAAGAGACTTCTCCAACCCCACCCTCGTCTGCCCACGGGTGTTGTAGAGTCCGAGGTGGCTTTACCCCGACATTGCTTCAGTGGCTTCAGGAGTTTCCCCGTGTAGTCCACTGGCTACCGCTCGGATACTTTGCCTTCGGACCTGCCATCCCGTGAACTCATGAAAAACGCGACTATAGTATCCCGTCAGAAACCTAGGTCTTGAAACCCTAAGCTCTGAACCCTAAACCCTAAACCCTAAACCCTACACACACACAGACCCTAAGCTAGCTCTGCACTTTCGGGAAGGGGAGGATCGAATTTCAAGACCCGTTTGGGACAGACAGCGATCCGAGCCTACCTAGAAGCCTGGTTACTTAGTTGTACTAGTCCTTCTGGCTCCTTAGTCGAACTACAGTGGAACATAGGGGTATATAATATATATATATATATGTTTACTTATTTGTTTATTTGTTTATGTCTGTTTAGATGCATGCACACACACACACACACCACAACCCTATCTAATTAATTGTTAAGGCCCCCTCAGGCCTCTATATTGGGCCGCAAGCCTGCGAAGCCCTGAAAGGACACATTGCGGATGCTGGCAGATACGTACTCACCGTTCAACGACAACGTCTTACGTCGCTTGAGTCCGTGAGTGCGCAAAGCTGCCGAAAGACTTTGACATTGAAGCTCAATCATGGGAACTAATTGTTGTGTGCTTAGGGCCGAAAATACTTCCTCAACCGAACCAGCAATCGCACAGTAGTGATACCATGCCACCAAGACCCCCAAATCAGGCCGTAAATCCTCAAGCGCGCAATTTCCCGAGGCACCGTTCGAAGTCTCTAGTGCTAAGTCTAGTTACCCTAAACATCCTAAGCCCTAAACTCTCATATATGTTCATACTAATGTATGTATGCATGTATGTATGTGTTTATGCATATAACACATCCTTGCATGTATGGTGTTCAAAGGTTTCGGATTCCGGGCTTGGGATGACAAACTGCAGAGCTTCACCGCTACGCCAAGCCAGGGTTGAGGGTCCATGTTGGTCAGGTACTTCAAAACGGGGGCTATAAAATTGTCGGCTCCTGGATCAGGTTTCGACCTACATATGACTTGCCTGTAGCCCCAAAGCCTACAGAATGGTAGACATAGGACTCCTGAATTAAAAGGCATAGCGCCATACCCTTCGAAATACTAGACTATGACTCCTGAAATTGCAGTGCATGACGGCTTAGTCCTTTAGCTCCACACGTAAAGTTTAAGAGCATCTAGAGACTCCAACATCCCTTAGTTCAGGAATTTTAAGTTTTGATGTGAATCTTAAGTATACGTTCAGGAAAATGTTACGCAATGTCACTGAAATTACAATAGCAACGTATGAATGCTATGATTTAAAGCATAGTCGGTTGTTGAGAGGCTTGGAGTCTCTGGGCAATTCGGATCTCCTGATGCGAATTCCGCCGCAGACGTCGGTTCCTCGCGAGAATCCCTTCCAAAAATGATCGAAGTAGTAACGAGCAAATATGTTCCGTGTCCCATGTTGCGGTTTCAGGCAAGGCGCAATGAACAAACAGGAGATTGATGACGGGTGGAGCTACTTTTGATGTTTACCGTTGTCTGAGCTACCTAATTCTGAACCGTGAACACTGCACAAATCCGACGACGCGAGACCTCACCCCATATCCTCACAAGCTGTGCATTGCAAGCTTCCGATCGCTAGCGCGTCAAAGAGCAGTGCTGAACCCTAAACCCACAGCGACAAAAGCCCAATTGCAGGTCTCTGCATTCAGAAGTCAGAACACGTAAATCTCACCTCCTTCTGATGTGCCTTAGACCCTAACCCCGCCTTAAACCCCTACCCTTATTTCTACCATTCTACCACTGCTGACAGCTACTCCTGAGCGGCCATGTAAGCTCCAAACCCCCCCCCCCCCGACCCCCGCAAACCCTGCAATTAAGATGCCCGAACCCGAAATCCCCCCACACGCTCACATATTTATATATATATATATATATATATATACACACACACACAAACACATCCAAACCCGCATGGATACACACACCCACTCACACACACACACACACCACACACACACACACACACACACACACACACACACACACACACACACACACACACACACACACACAACACACACACACACATGCACTGTAAAACACCGTAGAACCCTAGACAAACTGAATCCATATCCCTGAACCTTGAGCCTCCCCCCCCCCTCCCCCCGCCCCTTCAGAACCCTAATCCCTAGACCCTACATCCTAAACCCTAGTCCCTTAACCCTAATCCCTGAACCCTAAACCCTAAACCCTAATCCCTTAACCCTAAGCTTTTACTATAATCCCGAAACCCTCGACCCTAAACCCGAATCCTTTGACCCTAATTATAAACTCCTAATCCTTAAACCTTCCAACACCGAAACTGCGCCCCAAGCAGGTGTCCTGGTCTCGCTGGCCGGCGACATCGGCCGTGGCCTGATATCGGCCCTCAGCTCCCTTCAAGGGCGTTCCTTTGAGGGGCTCCTGTCAGGGTTCCTTTTAAGGGTGCCTTTGAGGTTTAGGGCTTAAGTGTAGGGTTTAGAACCCGATCAGTATAGGGTATACCCCCCCAAAAAAAACAATGGATTTTTGCATCCCCAGGCAGGTGATAAGTAGTTTGTATAAGTGGGATTACACTGTATGTAAGTGTAGGATAGCCCTACTTCGGTTGTAAGGTCACGCTCACGAGACGCCGCTAAGAAAGGTCACGCCTCAAAGCTGGAGCAGCGCGCGTGGCAATGCAGGCTGCTGCTGTTGGGTTGTGGTTGCTAGCTGCCAAACACCCCAAGAGTGCCATATGAACAAACAGTGATAACGGATAACGGAGTTTCAACAATTCAGCTAGAACCCCTACGGCAAACCCTCAACCCTGATCCCAAGACCAACCCTAACCACAACCACACGCACTTTAGTTGGGCGTTTAGCCAGGAACTCCGATACTGCAAAAATGTTCCTCGACTCGACCCTACATTCGACCCTAAAGGGAACTCCAGAAAGTTGGAATATGGATTAGTGGTAGGATCCCCTTATAATTTACCTTAAAGGGGTTACGATAATGATATTCCAACGTTCTGGCTTTATTGTAAATTGCTCATTGTTTGGATTCATATCCTTCTGTTCGAGGGTAGAAGGAGAGTCCTGGCTGTTTACATCGCAACAGATCGGTGTAAGTGAGGTTGAGTGTTTTGGGGTTGCTTTTAAAGTATTTCTTTAGCCCGTTCTTGAATAGGGTATCACAAGGGCTTAAGGTTTTCAAGATGTAGGGGCAAAAACCGTAAACCCGAATAGCATTATTTCCCAGAGGGCTTTGGGGGTTCACGAAGCAAGTGGCTTTACTGCTTTCGAAGGCAACAGTTCCCACAGATACGAATGCTAATCGTTTCCGGTTTAGGGTTCATAGGGCTCAAAGTCAACACTGCTGGTTAGGGCTTCTTAAGAAGTATAGCTGTGCTACGAGAGCGCCGCCCCGTTCAAAAGAATCTGTTCTAATGATCAAGGCCCCGTTTTATCTTGACAGTCCAGTAGACAAACTGTCATCTTTTGCGTGTTGCTGTCGTCGCATTCTCGCGTCTTTTCCTGGTAGCCCCGGATACCTTCAGACATGTTTCGATTTTGATTCTCCAGCGTTCTCATACCCTTTTTCCTCCTTTCAAGCTTTAAATGAATCAAAGAGTTCAAATACGTCATGTTATATACTCCCCCACCCCAACCCCCAAACTCGAACCCGCAACATTGTGAGCCGGTGAACCTCCAGGTTGCGTAGCCTTTGTGTCGGAGCCCTAAGCTCCCTAAACCCTTAGTAAGTTAGTAAGCTAAGCAGGAGCCGATGCAGCACCTAGACCCTAAACCCTTGACCAAAAACAACCCTTAACCCTAATAGTACCAGTAGTAGCAAGCTCCTTGAACCCTACACCCTAAACCCTAATGGTCACAGTAGTAAGTTAGTAAGCTAAGCAGGAGCCGATGCAGCACCTAGACCCTAAACCCTTGACCAAAAACAACCCTAAACCCTATAATAGTACCAGTAGTAGCAAGCTCTTTGAACCCTACACCCTAAACCCTAATGGTCACAGTAGTAGCAAGTTAGGAAGCTAAGCAGGAGCCGATGCAGCACCTAACCTCTACACCCTAAACCCTCAACCCAAAACAACCCTAAACCCCTAAGACCCCTAAACCCCTAAATCCCGAAACCCCTGAGTAGGAGCCGATGCAGCACCTAAACCCTTCACCCTAAACGCTTAGCCAAAAACAATCCTAAACCCCTATAAACCCCTAAGACCCCTAAACCCCTAAGTAGGAGCCGATGCAGCACCTATACCTTAAATATATGATTTAAGGAATAATTCCCTTAATTAAGGGGTACTGGAGTCTCTGGCTAGGAGCCGATGCAGCGCGGTCCCAGAGCCCGGGCGTGTCTTTCGCCGCCAACGCGGGCCAGGGCGAGCCTCGAAGCTCGACGCGATGGCAGTTTCCGGGGTCTTATCCCAAAGGGTCCTACGGTTCTTAAAGGGGTCCTTAAAGGTATCTATAGGCTTCCTTAAAGGGATCTATGGGGTTTAGGGTGTACTTGGAGGAGGGGCAGGGGACTTAGTAAGTAGGTTATAAGTAGGGTTATAATTGGGGTACCTCCATCTAGGGTACTTATAACTCTACTCATAACCTACTTACTAAGTCCCTTGCCCTTCCAAGTAGGTACTGTTATGGGTACATAGGACCCTTTGAGATAAGGGATTTAAGATTTATAGGGGTTACCTGGAGGGTTCCTTGGCGGGTTCTACGGCTGATGATCTAAATCCTGCATTACCCACAATAAGTAATATACCATAATTCCCATAGTCTAGGGTCACTAAGGTAATGCAGGGTTTATATCATCAACCGTAGGTATTGTCATGGGGAAGTTTTCCCCAAATCATAGCAGTAATTCCGGTCCTAATATAGAAACCCTAGATTCTACTGTATAGGTAGATAGGACCGTGTGGGATAAGGGATTTAAGATTTACAGGGTTTACTTGGGGGTTCCTTGGGGGGTTCTATGGGGGATCGATCATGGGTCTGGAAGGGTAGGTTACAAGTAGGGTTATAATTGGGATAACTCCATTTAGGGTACTTTTATCTCTACTTAAAACCTACTTATTAAGTCCCCTGCCCCTCCAAGTATATAGGGACTACATATGATGATACGTACTAGTAACAGCTATTCCGACTCGTTTGTCACACTTGCTCTGTTGTGTTTTTCCTGCCTTAGGCATCCATCTCTCTTTGTCTGTTGGGTTTTTGGGGTTTAGGGTTTGAGTGCTTTGTTGTCATGCTCATGTTCCGTGGCTCCCTTGCTGTGATTTTTTTTACATTTTCGTCACTCCCGAGATGTTCTTGGGTACCGAGGTACAGATTCATAAGCCCATGCCTTACATCCGACATCACGAAGACGAATTGCAGACACACACACACACACACACACACACACACTTTTTGGCTTTTCAGCTGCAAGTGTCCAGCGGCCACCTTAAGACTTAAGAGGTCAGCGAATGTATTTGTGCAGATTCACATCTCGGCTGCATCACCCTGCGCTTCTCAGGCAAGGTCATCCCGCGCGTGCATCGCCCGGATCCCAGTCGCCCATGAGTAATCTTGCCGAGAAAGCTGATTCAAGTCAGCAGTTCCTGAGTTGGTTTGCGCTTACTTGGACCCCAAGCCCTACCTGTACAAGCCTTGAGAGACCCAAACGCTATAATCCCTAGACCATGGGCCCTAAGCCCTGATTGCTTAGGGTTGAGGATTTAAGACCCTGTTCTCACTTAATCATTATTGCCTGTAAATGGCCGTAGGGGTCCCAATTATCATATACTCTCAACTCAAGAATAGTAACCTACATAACTGCTAGTCCAAACCCGAGTACCTAATTATGGGGCCCTTCTGTTGATGGACAAAATCCTGCATTACCCATTATAAGGAATATACCATAGTTCCCCAAGTTTATAGTCCTAAGGGTCATGCAGGATTTTGTCCATCAGCCGTTTGTTCCCTTATAGATCCCGGATAGAGCCCTTTTTAGGATCCCTGTAGACAGTTTGGACCCTTAGGGTGGAAGGGCCGTTCACAGACTGCGGGGTTCCCGAGTGCCCGATCACTGTCTTAGAGGCTTAGGATCCGAAAGCCCCGGAAGCCCTAACCACTGAGCCCGTAGGGTTTAGGGTTTAGGGGTTTAGGGTTTAGGGCTTAAATCATAATTAGAAATGGGTTTTGGGGGCCCACTATACTTACTTATAATAAGGAGGCACCAAAGTAGCATAGGTAATGATCTAGGCCCCTTTGTTAGCACTGGCTCCTGCAGGCTGAAGCTCGAAAGCAACCCCAAACCCCTTAAGCCTAAAGCCCGTAATCCTTAGCGCTTAAGCCCTAAACCCTTAACCCTAAGCCCTTAGACCCTAAAACCCTTAAAACCTAAAGCCCTAAACCCTGAGACCCTAAAGCCCTAAACTTCAAAGCCTTCAAGTTCATCTGGCGCTTGAGCCTTCCTCGCTGCCTGGCTACGGTTGATGATATAAATCCTGCATTACCCATAATAAGGAATATACCATAATTTCCACAGTTTAGGGTCCTTAAGGTAATGCAGGATTTGTATCATCAACCGCTAGGTGCATACTCCGAGAACAAGTCCCAGCCTGAGAATCATGGGCTTTGGGTTTAGGGCTGAATGGGTTTGAGGCTTAGGTTGAAGGTTTAGCGTTTAGCTTTTGAGGTTAAGGGTTTAAGCTTAAGGGTATGGGGTTAAAGTTCAGGGTTTGAGGTTCAGGGTTTTGTCCCTAAACCCTAAACCTCTAAACCCTAAGCCCTATAAAGCCTAAACCGAATTTAGGGCGTATAGGGCTTGGAGGTCTTGTAGGGTTTATAGGGTTTCTAGGGCTTACAGGGCTGGGCCTTTTGGTCGAGTGTCTCTTGCAAAGGATCCGCAACTTGCTTCAGGCTGCGGGGTTTAGCTTCTCCCAAAGGGCCCTATGTACCTATAGAGTAGAATGTAGGGTTTCTATATCAGGATTTACTATTATGATCCAGGGAAGTAGCCCCCATAGCAGTACGTAGGATCCTTTGGGTCTTGATCTGTGATGTCGGCTTAGAGACTACGGCTCAGCCTATTATAAACCCTGAACCCTAGCCCTGTGGGTTCCAAGCAGTCTACGATTAGACACCAAACCACGTGTTCCTGGAACCATACTCAGCCACGCTAGGCTATCCTCAGCCACGAACCCTGATTGAGGGATGACTCCTTCCACGCCCGTTGGAAGACCCTAAGGCGTTTGACAATGGAAACCCTGAGTTTAAATGACCTGTCTTCAAAAATTGAATGTTCCTTATTGTTATATTACAGGACCCCGTCTTATAATCCTCCTGAAGAGAGAGGGGCTTGTTAATAAGGGGCACACCGTTCGCCCACTGCCTGCACAGCACCGGCCCAACATACGGACAGCCCTTAACTGATGGATAAGGCTTTAACCCAATTTTGGTTTAGATAATCAAGGCCCTGTAAAACACAGACAAAGTCGCAACAGGCATGACGTAGAAAGGTGCTTGTTGAAATGGCCTTCAATGGCACATCTATCTGGGCCGAAAGCATCGGCATCTTCCAAAGTCGACATGGATTGGCTTCAGGAGTCCCAGGACATACCGTTTCCACAGCCTGTGTCTGGGGCCAGGTTTTAGGGTTTAGGGTTTAGGGATTAGGGTTTAGGGTTTAGGGAGCTCTACGATGAAAACACAGTGGAATGTTGTCGGCTGCGCGAATTGGTCAATGATTTGAACAACGCGTGCTGTGCCCACTTCAAGGAATGTGACCTACAACACAAGTAATTGAGTTCTTACCCATAGGCTCCATAGTAGTTCCTTTTGGGGGCTCTCTTGTACAATTCTATAAGGTAATCCCAAAAAAGCTACTACGGAGCCAATGGGTAGGGATCTCAAGGAGGAGCAACTTGCAGTCTTCGTGTTAGCATTGAGTTTATGGACCTATGTTCCAAATCCGGAGCTTCGCGGGTTGCCTGGAAATCCCTACTTGGAGGGGCTGGGGACTTAGTAAGCAGGTTATAAGTAGGGTAATATTGGGGTAACTCCATTTAGGGTACTTATAACTCTATTTATAACCTACTTACTAAGTCCCCTGCCCCTCCAAGTAATCATCGCACAACCTAAACCCGAAATCTTCACCTGCACAGACTAGATCCTACTATACATCAATAATCAAAATCCTCAGCCCCAGCAGGTGAGCACAAGCACACCAAACAACAGCCCTTGCAGCTCTAAATCTTCGCGGGAAGCCCGGGGACCCGTCAAAATATTCAAGGTCCTACACGCGGATCTCACACCTGTTTTCAAGTTTAATCCCCAAAACCTGAAACCCTAAACTCAAAGCCCCCACACGCTGCTTGTGCAGGCTGCAAGCCAGGAAAGTCCTTGAGATCGCGATCGAGGCCAACGGCGCATTGGGCTTTCGAGCAGTTAGAAAGTTGGATATCTTACCCTTCTGGTAAGGCGGGTCCATGTGCCCGAACATTATATACTTTGGCCTTGAAGTAGTCACAATGTAGGTAGTTAAGTGCCAGAGGGCGTTGGGACTTAGTGCCAGGATTCAGGTGCTCGCTTTGGACAATGTATTACAGGCTTATTACAGGGACTTTGAGCAGCAGGACGTTATCTCCAAGTGTCTTTAAGTTTACCATGTAAACCCTGAACCTGAACTCCTACACCCCAGGCCCCGAACTCTAAATGTGACATACTTATTCAGACTATTCAGAGGCCATGTAATTTTCAACCCTGAACCTTAAGCCCTACACCCCCGTTGTAAATCTGACATAATTATTCAGACATATTCAGAAGCTCAGAAGCTGGGAGGGGTCTGTCTGAATTTGTTTCTGTCTCCCTTTGTTTCCTTCTCCCTGCTCTATCCGACTCTATCTCTTTGTTTGTCTATGTCTATCCGTCTGCCTGGTCTGGTCTGGTCTGGTCTGTCCCCTTCATCCGTCTCAGTTTCACTCTCAGCCTCTCTCTCCTTCTCTCTCGCTTTCTACACACATCACTTTCAAATCCCAAACCCAAATCTTATGAAACGTAATAACCCAAAGGTCGACCCGGAACTCAACAAACCCTCGACACTGAATTCTATAAACCAAGCACCAAAGTCTAGAACCTAAACCCCGACAGTCACTGTAACAACACCTGAGTAACGCGTATATCCAAAAGGATTCTTCATTAAGCTTGTATGAGACTCTGGTATCCCTAATCTTTGTCAAAGTTGGGTAGCATTTTGAATTTTGTGGGGTACTTAATGAGGAATAAAAATGTACATGTTTAATCCTATCCCAACCATGAACTAGGAATGTCGAGGGGGGTGATGACGGTAGGTGTTATGGTAGGTCCGCTTCAGTCCTAAGAATCGGCACAAACCTTCATAGCCACCCACAGCCTCCAAAACCACCCGTTTATCAAGGAATACCCCTTTATAGTAGACTTCCGATTATGAGTTCAGGGAGAGAGAGAGAGAGAGAGAGAGAGAGAGAGAGAGAGACAGAGACAGAGACAGAGACAGAGACAGAGACAGAGACAGAGACAGAGACAGAGACAGACACAGACACAGACACAGACACAGACACAGACACAGACACAGACACAGACACAGACACAGACACAGACACAGACACAGACACAGAGAGAGACAGACAGAGATAGATAGAGCGATGGGGAGAGTCTCAGAGAGATAGAGAGGGAGAGAGAGAGAGACAGGTTTCCTCAAATGGAGGGTTTTGGAGTCTCTGGGTAGGTAGAAAACCCTAAACCCTAAAACCCCAAAACCCTAAACCCTAAAGCCCTAAACCCTAAACCCCTTATGCACCCTAAACCCCTAAACCCTAAACCCCCCAAACCCTAAACCCTAAACCCCCCAAAAGAAACAGAGCCTTTCAAAGAGGACGCGGAGAGCCCCGAGCCGGAAGAGCCCCCGGAGCCCGCGCCGGAGGCCAGGGTTTAGGGATCCAAAAGGGGTCCTTTAAAGGGATCTATAGGGTTTTAGGAATTAGGGTTTAGGGCTCCAAAAGGGGTTTAGGGTTTAGGGTTTAGGGGGGATCTGTAGGGTTTTAGGAATTAGGGTTTAGGGCTTTAGGGTTTAGGGCTCCTTTAAAGGGATCTAGAAGGGTCCTTTAAAGGGATCTGTAGGGTTTAGGGATCTATAAGGGGTCTATAAGGGTCCTTTAAAGGGAGGGTTTAGGGTTTAGGGATCCTTTAAAGGGATCTATAACGGTCCTTTAGAGGGATCTGTAGGGTTCAGGGTTCTATAAGGGGTCTATAAGGGTCCTTTAAAGGGATCTGTAGGGTTTAGGGTTTAGGGCCTTATAGGGTTTACTTAAAGGGTCATGGGACTTCGTAACTCGGGTTATTATTAAGGTAACTATGTATACTTATAATTACGTATAACCCCAATTGAAGTACTTATAGGGTTTAGGGCTTCAGGGTTCAAGGGTATAGCGGTTTAGGGCTTCAGGGGTTTAGGGTTTAGGGCTTTAGGCTTCTAGGGTTAGAGCCTAAACCCTGAACCCTTAAGGCTTTAGGTTTTAGGGAGTTGGGCTTCAGAGTTTGGGGGGCTTCGGGTTCGGGGAGCCTGTGCCGGAGGCCGCCTTCGTTTGTCTCTCGTTGCAAGTTTACGTACATAATTTGAAATGCTGCGCGTCGTCCGCCTCGGCCCGGCTGTACGCGCACGCGGCGAGTGGCTACTATCTGCAGCAAGCTCTTGTAGGAAAAAAGTAACAGTTGGAATCGCACTTATAGTAAAAGTAATGTTCATAGCAACACGAAGCAGGATGATTGTGAGTAGTATTAGTAGTGGTAGTATCAGTACGAATTTTGCTGTCGTCATTCCGAAACACTGGATACCAAGACTCTCGCAAGCGGCGGGATGCCTTAAGTATGGGCCGTTGAGGCTGTGGATTTCGTGGGCGTCTTGGATTAGGGAAGCATCACAGCCTTTTCAACCACGTTACTCCGCCTATCCCAACAAAAGGGCGTCTAAAACAAGCCTGAGACGCACATAAAGATGCTACATTGCAGTCCCGTGTCGTCGAAAACTCCAGAAAGCTCGCACCTGTCAGCGAGCGGCGGAGGGGCGAGTGGGGGGAGGGGGGGGAGGGGGGGGGGAAGGGGGGCCAGGATTTTGGGGGTGGGGTCACTGGGGAGGGGATGAAGAGGTGGGGAATAGGAGAATCCGAATAGGAACCTCTGACCGCTTCGGCCGGGGCCGAGGCGAATATACATGGAGAGGGGGGATTCAAACGACTCATAGTTTGCTTTCGGGGTCTTTTGCTTTTTCAGCTTCCTTCAAAGATTACAGTAGGTCTGATAGGTTTTGGTTAGGACGGGTTCAGGGCTGAGGGTTTGAGGAATAGAAAGTTTCGGAATTGGGGGCCTTGATAGGGTTTGCGGCGCGAACTGTTCTTTTTCTCATGTATGTCGTTTGTGCAGGATCCATTAGCAGGGGCGTGGAAGTTCTAAAGAAATCAGGGACCCCACCAACTGATTTGGCACACATCCGTAGGTTGTCGCGCAGGCCGGTGGTGCTTGGGCCATTTGAGAGATGCGGCGATAAACCCTGTAGCTACGGTTTTAACGCACATGCAGTAATTCATGCGAGCATGAAAGTTACAAGAAGCTGGACGGTGGCTTTCCTGTCATCCCATGGACGATGGCAGGGGATGAGATGGAAGAATACACCTGAGGCCCAGATGGCTCGGAGATTCTGGCCTTTACGGTGGGCGAGCACGATTTGACACGCACCCGGATCAGTGATGCGACCATGGGCACGAAACAGAGGTCATGCATCAATGAAGGAACTTCCCTCATCGTAAGGACCCCGAACTAGGGTCCGACACCAGATGCCACTGCTGGCCCATTGCCACCTGTACGACCTTGCTTGTTTAGTGGGCCCTCATCATTAAACAAACGTTGAACCTGACTATAATGCCCACCAGAACATAAACAACATACGTGGAACCTTCATGCTCGAAAAGGGTGGGAGACCGGCAATGCCACCAACCCGACATGACAGCGGATACGATGTACCAGGCATAGTAGCAGAATTGACCAGTGTATCTGCTTTCGTGAAGTTGCTTAGGACCCTTTAGGAATATGTCTTGCGATAATATACGATGACAGTGCAAAGAAGCGCGAGCACCATATCAGGGATGCTTAAAACCATCACAGGAGCAACTATAGGAACAGCAGGAACGGTAACAAATGCGACAGCGGCATGGCCAAGCGGGAGCACTATTGGCGAAGCCTTGAGTTCTATTCGTTCCTTACACAAAGGTTTGGCAACAGTAACCACCAAAGCCATCATCACGTTCTTAGAGCGCCCCAAGCCCTAAACCTGAGCAGCCTAATGCCGCCATGGCCTCTTGGGATCCATTGCCTCGTAGGCTTTCATAGAAGCTCTTAGAAACTTTGAGCACCCTAAACCCTAAACCACCCACAGTTAGATCCCCGAATCCCATGGCTAGCGCCTTACGAGGAGCTCTGTGTTTTTTAAGCAAGGCAAGACGACAGACCCCAAACGAAGCCACAGCTCAATCCGAAACACTGAATACTAAGCCCCGAGCACCCCTCAGCAAAACAGTACAGTGTAGAATCCTTATGAACCCTCCAAAAGAGCTCCTTCAAACAAAGCCTTGAAAGAAAACGCTTAGGCAACCCACAGCACCAGAACCCATCATATTTTACAAGCCTGTGTATAACCGTATAAAACGCCACCACAACCACATACGAACAGTACGGAGCGCCCTAAACCCTAAACCCCAAGTCCTGTCACAGCAGCTAAGTACGGGAACTTTCACATTTTGGGGTATTCTAATCCCTACAGGCCCTACACTCACCACAAGTTAACCTTTGGCTGCCCTGGCCCACGCCACGAGTAAGCTATGGAACGCCCTGAGCCCCATAACCGAAGCCCCGAAATTCAAGCCCTAAACCTCAACCCACCAAACCCAATCACCGCCACAAGCTCCACTGTAGCCTAGGGATCAAAGGACTCATACATTAAGGCTTTTGGGCCCAAAGACCATACTATACAAGGTTTTTGGGCTATTTTGATCCCTAGGGGTAGACCCTGAACCCTCACATTTCAGGCAGTGGAGAAAGTCGCCCCGCCATCCCCGTCCTTTCGCAACCGGAAGCTGCAGAGCCCCAGCCACGTGAGGCACGAGATCTGGTTAACGCGTCGGGGCTTAGGATTTGGGGTTTAAAGTTTAAATTTTAGGATTTGGGGTTCAAAGTTTAGAGTTTATTGTAGGATTTGGGGTTTAGGGTTTTTGGGTTTAAGGTGGTTAGGGTACTAAGGGGGATTTGTTGTGGGGTTTAGAGGCTTGGGCTTCTCAGCGTGTTGGATTTGAGTGCTTCGAGTCGTATGTGGGGGGGGGGGGGGGGGCTTCTGGGTTTTTGATAAGGGACTTAAAAAAAAGTTACCATACCAGGGAAACAATAACATTAATCTATAGATCCCTATCCCTGGGGATCAAAATACAGTAGCACAAAAGCCTAGTATAGTATGATCTTTGGGCCCAAAAGCCTTATTATATGAGTCCTTAGATCCCTAAGCCCTATAGATCCCTTCAAAGGAGCCCTTATAGATCCCTTTAAAGGAGCCCTAGGGTTCAGGGAGTCATTAGATCCCTAGGGTATTATGGTAACTTAAATTTCCTTAACCAGAGCCCCCCAGGCTTGGCAGGTTCTGCCGGGTTTGGGGTTTAGGGTTTAGGGTTTAGGTTTTCGGGTTTAGGGGTTTAGGGTTTAGGTTTAGGGTTTAGGGTTTAGGTTTTCGGGTTTAGGGTTTAGGGTTTAGGGTTTAGGGTTTAGAGTTTAGGGTTTAGGGTTTAGGGTCCCTGTGTGAGCGAGCCAGCTCCGCGTTCGTAGTGTAGGGATTGCAGGGGCCTTAATAATTTCCAATAGGGTTCCTGGGGTTCCTTTAAAGGGGTCTATAACGGCTACTAGAAGGGATCTACAAGGGTACTATACCAAGATAGGGGCCTAAATATTTTAATTACCTATACCATTTTGGAGGTTCCTTATTAAAGCTTTATAGTATAATGGGCCCCAAGACCCTATTCTAATTATTAAGGCCCCTATAATACCTGAAGTGGCCTCCGGACGAAACCAGACTGGTCCCGGACACCAGCCACAATCGCATCGTGCTGAGTGAGCGCGGAGTGGTGCGTCTGTCGGAGAAGAGAGCACTCCTCACCAAGTTCGTGCCCACCCTTTTGGCGGCGGAGCTGCGCAGGCAAATCGTACCAATCCCGCGGATCAGCTACATGCGAACCTGACGGCGAGGTCGAGTACCTGCAAGAGGAGCTGGACGGGCGAGAGGCGAGACAGGAATGCGTGCTGCCAGGTGATCGGAGCCCGCTCAGCGCTGGCGGAGCAGCTCCTGAAAATGCTCCCAGCGACCCTGGCCGAGCCTCGACCTTACTTGGAGGGGCAGGGGACTTTATAAGTAGGCAGGGCTTTTAATTGGGGTAACTCCATTTAGGGTACTTATAACTCTACTTAATTATAACCTACTTACTAAGTCCCCTGCCCCTCCAAGTACACTGTCCAAAGCCCGACTCCAACTCCAGGGGCTTAGGGTTTGGGGTTAAGGGTTTAGGCTGTATTGCCTGAGGGCCCATGTACTCAGGCCTCAATGCAGTCCCTATACAATATGGGTACTTTAGAGTCAAGGTATGCATAGAATGCAATGTGGTAGTAGAGAATAAGAAGTGTTGTATAACATAATGCCGTTTAACATAGTATGCAGTATGTAGTATGGTATCATACGACTTAACACTGAACACGTGGAGCCTGAGAGATTCAGGGTTGTTCATTGAGGTCAGGTATCTGAACCGCAGAGGCAAAGCTCCCTGAGCTTCAAGGATGGAGCGGACATCATGATTTCCGGTTTAGTTTGTAAACCTACCTACTATTAAAGTAGGTAACCTTTAACCTTTTTGGGTAGGATAGTCCCTACATAATCCCTATATAATCAAAACGGTTAACCTTTGATTCCGCATGATACCCGGCAAGTAGGACGAATAGTCTAGGTGTATAGGATGTGTGTCACCGTGTTTTGTAGAGCCTCTCCGCACACTCAGACAACGCCTCAGGTCTCACGAAGGCACCCTTGTACCATGCGGCCGTAGAAAGCCGAAACTATGCAGCTAGATGAGTATCCGGAGGCCTCAAAGTAGTTCCTTTTTGGGATTACCTTATAGGATTCTATATATGAACCCCCAAAAGGAACTACTTTGGGGCCTTTGTGTATCTAGAAGGGCCCATGGAGCAATCCGAAGCAGCTGGAGCCAGCAGGACAATCAACACCTCTTCCTAACCTCGAACGGGCCCTCACAAGCCATTCAACAGAACGGTGCAAATAAAAAGTTAAGGGGCACTGCACACCGAAAGCCCTGAGACCTATGCCTTCAACTTCAGCCCTAAAGCCCTAAACCGAAGCCCGAACCCGGTGAGCTTCGAAGCAGCATAATTACCAAACCCTAAACTGACCGTCAACAACAGAAACCCGCCGTAAACTCCCGTAGCCCTAAACCTGAACCCTCCAAAAGACATCAAAGACAAGAGGACGACGCACACGCACGTACCGCCAAAACCAAAGCACAAAGCAACACATTGCCAACCAAGCAAGGCTACCCCAGAATAAGTATTGTGGGAAGACAGTCCCTAAGGGTGGTGCCCACGCAGTGTTTAATTCGACTTACAAGTTTTGGGGCCAAGGCTATACGTACAGGCCTCAGGAAAGGGCCCTTTCGAAAAATCAGGAAATTCAGAGGCTTCGGGTTCAGGGATTTAGGGGTTTAGGGCTTCGGGTTTAGGTGTTTAGGGATCGGGTTTAGGGGCTTCGGGTTTAGGGACTTAGGGTTTAGGGGTTTAGGGCTTAGGGGTTTAGGGATTTAGGGGTTCGGAAGTTTAGGGCTTTAGGAGCCAGGTCACCCAGCCATCGTTCTGACGATGGTCGGCCCAAGACCCCAAAGACGCCTCAGGCCCGGCGACTTACCTTTAGTTAGTAGGGAATGGAAGAATGGTAGCAATAGTAGTTATACTTATACCCCATTCCTCCATTCTCTACTAACCAAAGGTAAGGCGAAGCCCCTGAGTTCCCCAGACCTTCCAAAATCCCTTAATTCAGGAATATACCTTAAATTATAACAGGGTCCCTAATATGATTTAAGGTATATTCCTTAATTAAGGGATTTTGGAAGGTCTGAGTTATTTAACAAGCAGAAAGACGGTGCTTGTACTGCAATGGCCTAAATTTTTAGTAGTTACCTATACTACGGTTGATGATATAAACCCTGCATTACCCTAAGGATCTTAAACTATGGAAAGTATGGTATATTCCTGAATATGGGTAATGCAGGATTTATATCATCAACAGTTGTACTGCAGGGGCCTTAATAGTTACCTATACTATTTCGGGGCGTCCTTATTATGACTTTGGTATGAATATATCCCCGAAACCCTATTCTACTCATTAAGGCCCTTGTATTATAGGGTTTTAAAAGTTTAGGGGTGGGTATATGTTTTAGGGTTAGGGTTAAGAAAGCTTCGACCACCGAGGTTTCTAGGAAGGGTTGTGAAAAGATGAAGTCCCCGAAGGGCTTGCGCTCTTTGAGTCCCTCAAGGTGTCTTCATCTTTATCGTTATGGTGTGGTAATATAGGGGCCTATACTGGGCTTTGGAGTACCATACTTTAATACTTTTTTCTTAAAGGGAACCATTATGAAATAAAAGTTTATACTTTTTTCTCCCTGGTTACTTAAAAGCCCAGTTATGGTGTGGTAATATAGGGGCCTATATGACTACCAATACTATTTTCGGGGGCTCCTTATCGCAAGTATAGCAGAATGGGCCCCAAAACCTATTCGAATTATCAAGGCCCCTATATTTGTGCGGTATGTATAGTCTTGTGCCTTGTGTTTTCATGGTCTCAGAGCACAGAAAGGTGTAGGGCCATACGAATGTTATAAGGGTTAGGCCAGCCACGGTTTGGGTTTCGGGACCTTCGTTTTTTATTAGGTACGATAGAGGGGTGCTATGTGCAATGAAGGTTTGGGGTTTTCTCCATGGGTTTCACAAGCTTTCTTTTTTTTGATGATGTCAAGAGGGGAGGGACGGTAGTATAACACTTAGCGCTTGGATCAGTATCATAATTGCCCAGAATCATTAACGCACCCTCCCCCCTCCCCCCAAAAAAGAAACAACAGAAAGCTAGGTCCCCTTAGGATTCTTGATCGGGCTTAAAAAGGGACTATGATATACTTGGTTGGTTCACAGGGTTGAATATTCCTCATGGTAACACCCTTGCTGTCGGTTATAATACATGATGGAGTGTGTTGTTAAAGTGTCATTTACTAACATGTTGCCGGGCTTGGAGCTGCCGGTAGCTTTCGTTTGCAAGCATCAGAAACCCTCAACCCTAAACCGCAGGGTTTTTCGGAAGCGTAGAGCTTGTTTAGATATCAGCGCTTAGGCCAAGAATTCCGCCGTAGCTCTCCAGGAGTCGTCCCGACGCCCACATCTGGATGCCTCTACGAAGCATACCGGTAAACCACCATGTGTGTGTATATATATATATATATATACGTAAATATGCATGCATGCTCACGCGCACATATACACACACGCACAAATCCTTGAAGCTGGAACCCTAAACCCTAAACAATGCAGAGCCCTAGTCGCATTGACCACCAAATGGGATTCTTGCAGGAGTCCTCAGGCAAGCTCCTGGAGTCACTCCGGGATCACCATCGCGAGGCTCCTTAGCCTTGGGTTGCTACGCAAACTTTTTAAGAGGCTTCATGTGGTTTCAGAGGAACTTTTAGGACGTTGGCTTGCGTTTTGTTTTGAGATTTAAGTGTTTGCGCGATCACCTTTTTCCGCGGTTAGGCAATCCGCAAACCCCGAACGGGTGCAGCATGTTCGGATGTCAGGGTTTATGGTCTTTGGGGCTCAGGCTACTTGGGGTCCGACGGCTCTTGTCGGAAGATTTGTGGAATCCAGTGGTCCAGAGCTGACATAGCTGACGGAAGCGCTTATGTTACTTATGTTTGCAAAATCGAACCCCAAAATGAGCCCTCTTACAGGAACCCTTACGAAAACCCTTCAGCCGTGGCCCGAAGGCTTAGAGATTTATGTATTGGACCCTAAGTCTCAGACCCTACAATGTCGGGTTTAGGTGAGGCGCCTGTGAGGCATCCCACCTGTGGCACCGAATCCTACTAACTACACCCTACACCCTAAACCACTAAACCGCACTCCCTTAGCCGTCTAAATCCTAGAGCCCAGCCTCCGAAAGCTCTCTGACACCGGAGAATCTTTCAGTCTGGTGTCGGTCCCATTATACACACCGCTACACCGTAACAACAAAATGGGTAGTTCCCTAGTTCCCTTCTAGTGTCATCCTGATAAGGGTGGCGTACTATTTGGGGGGCCCAGAACTTGAGAATCCCACAACATAGTGTATGCCACTGATTAACTACAGGGTAGAATTCGGAGCCCCAAACTCTGCCAGCACCCCCCAGGCACCCTTAATGGAGCGCCTGTGATCCTCAGTATGGCGTGTTTGACGGTTCAGGGGTTTCGGGTTTTAGGGTTTACAGACAGAATAGAAGGTAGTGGGCGGTCTACTAACCATTGATATTGGAGGAGCTAAGGAGCCGGGGATGATGATAATCCCTTCTAAATAAGGAGCTAAAGAGCCAAGGGAACCACTGGTTAGTCTAGGTACACCCTGAACCCTGGCGATCCCTAGCCCTGAGCCCTTTACCCTCAACCCTAGGGCTCCCAGTATACAAGTAGTACCTACTTTGGGGCCTAAAGTCTATAAATACAGCGTACTTTGGGGCCTAGAGTTTATAAATACAACTTACTTTAAAAATTTAATACTACCTAGTTTGGGCTTTTTGGAGCCTCTAACCCTTAACTCTTCGCAGGGTGGATCCCTGGTACCACCGTCGGAGCGTCATGCGAGCTCACGCCATTCTGGCCTGAGTCTTCGGGGAGTTCTGCGCCAACCCCATTGGCTCCATAGTAGTTCCTTTTTGAGATACCGTATAGGATTCTAAGTATGAACCCCCAAAAAGGAACTACTATGGAGCCTATGGGTAAGGATCGCTAACATATTTTGAGACTTCTGGGTGGGGGCTGTTGATGTAGGTTCAAGGACTGGGGTTCAGAAGTGGTTCATGGTTGGATGAGATTTGGAGCTTGGGTTTTACGCTGTCGGAGGCAGAGCCACGAGATTGCGGTTTAGGGGTTTAGGGTACCCAAGGGTAAAAAGAGGGACCCTTAATAAGGACCCTAGGTATATACACTTATAATATAGCCATTATATACCCATTATATCGCCGAGTATAGGGTAGGGTTCCCCATTAAGGGTCCCTCCTTTTCCCCTTTGAGGGTAGGACTTGGAGACGGGATCTCCGGGTTGGGTTTGGGGAATTCGTTACACCCAGCCCCATTCCTTCATTCACTAATCCAGAGACCCCTTAAACGCCTGGGGTTTGGGGTTTGGGGTTAGGGTTTAGGGTTTAGGGTTTAGGGTTTAGGGTTTAGGGTTTAGGGTTTTGGGTTTTGGGTTTTGGGTTTTGGGTTTAGGGTTTAGGGTTTTGGGTTTAGGGTCTCGGGTTGCATTTACCCTTTAAACCCCAAGCCTCATCCTGAAACGGCAGTGGCTAGACCCCAAACCCTAATCCCTACTAATCCCGAAACCCTGAGATCCTTAATGCCTAAACCGAAACCATACGCGGTGTTTGAGTGACTCTGAAGCCTTAAGGTAGAGCCGTCAGACCGCTTGCTATTAGGCCTGCGGCGTTCTTTCAGAAGCCTCAGCCTCACCCTGAAGATTTAAGCCCTGTAAACCCGAAAACCCTAAACCCCAAACTTACCTTAAGGACCCTAATCTAATGGACTTATGGCATTTTCCTTATTATGGCTAATGCAGGATTTCTATGAGCAACAGTCTGGTAAGTTACTGGGAGTTGGTCCACTGGCCCCTTCATGGGCATGCTCAGATCACATGTATATGATTTTGTGGTCTCCTGTTGCGGCTGTGGGCTTGCGGGAAAAACGGCCCAGCTCAGAAGCTATGCATAGAACCCTCAGCCTCAACCTTAAACCTAAAGCCCTTAACTTACCGAAAGCCCGACAACACTAAATCCTAGACCAAGTCGGCTCTTGCTTCACACCCCACCCCGACCTCAAGCACCGCACCGTGTCTTGTACTTCTAACAACCGCGAGACTAAATTTTATCCAAACTATAAGACTTTATCCACGCCGTCTAAACACATGTGAAACGACAGAAAGTCCCGCGAAGACCCATCAGGACCTAAGCCCTAAATCCGAAAGCCCTTGGAGTCACCCACTGCCATGGTCCCATGGCTCTTGGCGGCTCTTCTCCCTTTGGTCCTGAGCCAACAAGCCCTTACCCAGGCAGTCCGCAGAGCTTTGGGTTTCTGGGTTTGAGGGTTTAGGGTTTAGGGGTTTAGGGCTTAGGGTCTAGGGGTTTAGGGTTTAGGGTGCAACGGAATTTTAGTGGGAGATGCTTATAGCGAGGCTTCTGTGATCTAGGCTTCATGAGTAAGATTCCCTGTTGTCGAAACGTCGGTGACGAATAGACATGTGAGCGTTTCCTCTTGTCTGGTAGCTTAAACTACCCATAGGCTCCATAGTAGTTCCTTTTTGGGGTTCATATTTAGAAGCCTATAAGGCAATCTCAAAAAGGAACTACTATTTAGCCTATGGGTAGATTCCTAAACTAAGAACCTGAGTAGGCCCTTATGCCCTTTTTTCGGGTTTAGGTTCCCTTATAACCCCCTTTAAACCAAAAGGGCACCCTTTTTATTCCTAGGTTACTCGTAGGTCCAGTAAAAAAACCCAGCTTGTCATGGTGTCGGGGCTCAGTGTTCGGGGTTGAAGCAAGTCCTTAGTTTAGGCCTTGTAACCCTACAGTATGAAGCCAGAAAGTTGGAACATGGTTTAGGAGGATGAGTGCTAGGATCCCTTGTCCTTCACCTTAAGGACATGAGGATAATGATGTTCCAACTTCTGGCTTCTACCATATACCTTGCAAGCTTGACACCCTACCCCAAAGGGTCCTATGTACTCTTATGGGGGATACTTCCCTGGATCCTAATTGTAATTCCGAATATAGAAACCCTACATTCTACTTACATAATGGGTACATAGGACCCTTCGGCTTTGAGGATCTGAGCTCTGTGCCCCCACCCTTGAAGTGACTAAATGGGTGGGTGCCCGGTGGGTAATCTCGCGCCTCTTGGGAGGTATTCCCGATTTTGAAGCTATCGTCAACTTTTGAAACGTTTTAGGGGCCATGGCTTCTGGTAAGACATGCTCATCCCGAAACCAGAACCACGAAACGAGCGGTCCTGGAAACAGGTATTATTACATGTTGCCGCAGAACTTAAACGCTTACCGGACAGATATGATATGTTGAGGAGCCTCATGTGCATAGCTTCAGGTACAGTAGAGCTTTGGTCACCCAACGATTTCAAAGTTACTATGAAAGGATACAGAATTAGATCGGAATAGATAGTGCTGAAAAGTGGTGCCTTCTGTTTCAGGTGACTTCAACTATATAAACTGCCTCACAAGAACCCACCTGAGTCCACGCGCTTGGCGCACTCAGGCGCCGCAGTGCGAGGGCATCTTCTTTGCTCCTCGCCAGAGACACCAGCTTTCTTGAAATGGTTGGCAGAGTTGTGCAGGTGACTGTGTGGCTAATATGTTCTCACCAGGGAGTTTCAATTAGACCCCAAACCCTAAACCCTTTCGGACTGCATGTGATGAGCCAAGAGGACTGACTCCGCAGAGGCCACAGTGGACGTCGCCCTTCAAGCTCAGACGTCTATACCCTAAACCCCTGCCTTGAATCAACTACCAAAGCCTACTTTTTTGAAGGGTCCCCATCCAAGTGTCCAGCTTTGCAAATCAGGAGGTTCGTAGCATTCTCTTGCAAGCTACGGTGGTCTGTGGCATTGCCGAGCCACCTCATCATGAGTACGTTCCTAGATTCTTTATTCGTGTTTACAGTAAGCACCTACAGAAGGGTAGGTGATGGACCCAGAGAGTGTCGGGAGCTTGTCGCCCTTGCTTCCGCCCATAGCAAGAACTCAGAGACTGAGAGCTCAGAATACAGAGGACAGCAGAATTTGTACCATTATTCCCTCAAAGTCGTTATATGTTTCTATCTCAGTTCATTGATAAGTTTAGTTTCAGCAGCCCCTGAAACACTGCTCTAGTGTGTTATAAGGCCCCTATGTTAGACCCTGGCCTCACCCTTCACCCCCTGATAATGCCAAAGATAATCCATACCCTAAACCCTAAACCCTAAGATAATCCATTCAATTCCCTTGTCCTTGAAGCCGAGGCACAGTTTGGTTCGGCAATATGTGCGAGTTTCCGAAAGTTTAAGGTACCAAAACAGGGGTCCTTGTAATAAGGATCCTACTATTTAGGGTACTATATTGGGGTTCATTTATGTCGGATACTCCCATGTTTGTCAGAAGTTACCCCAAACGTCCCAGTACCTAATAATCATATGCTCTCCGAAATCCTAACCTACATAACTACTATCCTAAAACGGAGTACCTAATTATTGGGTGCTTTGGACCCTTGGGGTATGTATGTCAGAAGCTAGTTCAGCATTGTCTTGTGTTGATTTTAAGGCCTGGCTTTTCAGCCCAAGCTCTTCGCTACGAAGCCCGGAATGTCCTGCGTTTCCCTTACAACCCGCATCAACCCCTAAACCCTAAACCCACCCATCTCGCAGAGGCAACTTTCAACATCCAAAATTACGGCAACAGCAGCCCGGACTAGGATTCTCATCCGAGATGTGAGCAGAGGTCATGTGATACACCGCCCTTAATCATCAAAATACAGTCTGTGGGGGCCTTCTGTAGTACAATTCAGGAAGTATCTGCCTGCCCAGGCGTCTGTACTACAGCACCATCGTAGAACTGCGGCTTCGGGTTTGGGGTTCAGGGTTCTGGGGTCTTAGATTGTCATGTGTTTCAAACAGACCTATGTATCGTGGTCTAGCTAAGCTCTGAAAGGATTATAGGTCTGATCGGGGTTTCTACATAGCTGTCTGATTCCAGGCTGGGATTTCGTGAAATTAGGTGTTCGTGCTGGGGAACGTGGGTATAACATTCAACAGCATCGGGGTTGAGGTTGATCTTCGTACAGCTGAACCAGAAAGTTCGACGCTATCGCACACTGTCTTGGACTCCTGTGACTGATCTAGATGTCTATGCGGGGAAGTTTAGGGTTCAAGGCGTAATGTTTGAGTAACTCTTGATATTGTCCTGAGTCCCGAGGGACGGAAGCCAAACAGTTTATGTAAAGCCTAAACCCTGGCCCCAAACCCCAAACCCCAAACCCTAAACCCTAAACCCCAAACCCTAAACCCAAAACCCCAAACCCCAAACCCCAAACCCTAAGACCTAAAGCCTAAACCCTGGCCCTGGACCCTACTCCGAAGTCGAGACCGCGGCGCTTCAAGCCATGAAGCAGCCTTGGAATGAACAACCATCCCTCAGGTCGTCCTTGTAGCTGAAAGCCTACCCTTAGGCTCCATAGTAGTTCCTTTTTGGGATTACCTTATAGGATTCTAAATATCAACCCCAAAAAGCAACTACTATGGAGTCTACGGGTACACACAAAAGCTAAAACCTACACCCAAAATCCCACACAACCTTAACTCCAAACCCCCTAAGCAACGACCTCTTCCTCACTCAGGCAAAGCATCAAAGTCGGAGGTCATCGCTTCGCTGGCAGAAATCATTGCGCGCCACCCGGCCGCGCAATTACAGCCTTGGGGTTTAGGGTTTTAGGGTTTCGGATTAAAGTTTAGGGTTCTAGGATTTAGGGTCGGGTTAAAGTTTACGGTTTTAGGGTTTAGGGTTAAAGTTTAGGGTTTGGGGACCTCCTCGCTTAAGATATCGAGGGGTCAGGGTTTCCGGGGCTTGGAGTGGAGATTAGAGCTCAAAATGACGCTGTGCCTGGCGAATGGGTCTGAAGAGCTCACGAAAGCCCTGACACTAGCAGTGCGACTTAAATATAGGACCATGCTTCCAACATGGCACTATGTACGTATGTTTTTTGGCAGTATACCTCGAAGCCCTCCTTCTTATCATCCTAAACTACTATCTATGTATATATATATATATATATCTATATATATATATATATATATACTTAGTGTCTCATCTGTTGCTGACGTATGTCGGGACTTCGTTTTGCGTATGTGAAGAGCGGCTCGTAGGACGTCAAGCCCCAATGCCACAGCCATCAAACCTTCAGCCGTAGACTACAGTAGGACCCTGTGAACTACCTTATGGCTCCATAGTGCTTCCAAGTTCCTTTTTGGCCTTCATATTTCAAATCCAATAAGGTAATCCCCAACAAGGAACTACTATGGAGCCTCTGGGCACTCCTATAGTAGGACCCTGTGAACTGGCGTTTTGTGTTCTGCCGATCCCAACTCCACACTACTGCGCGAGGATATGACCTTGTCACCATCCAGGAGTGCAGTTTCTTGTTCCGGGGCCACTTAGAGGATCATGGGACTTAGTAAGTATGATTTTCAGTACCTCAATTGGGGTTATAAGAACTTACAAGTTTAGCTACCACAACAAGAACCCTGGTTACTGTGTCCTATGATCCTTTAAGCAAGGTTGAGTGTTCGCCGCCTTTAGAGCCTTTAGGGTTCGAAGTTTAGCGTCCGCTACGTACTGTCGTGGCCTACCCCCTCAGGCTCCATGTACCCGTATAGTACCCAGACCAAAATCCCTTAATTAAGGAATATACCTTAAATCCTATTAAGGATCCTGCTATAATTTAAGGGATATTCCTTATTTAAGGGATTTTGGAAGGTCTGGGTATCTACTTAGGCCTTAAAGTATCTATATAGATACCCCTTTAAGGCTTAAGTATCCACTATTATGGTACATGGAGCCTTTGGGACCTAGACCCGCTTTTGTGTACCTGAGATTCTTATCCCAGGGTCCTAACCGTAACCATAAAGTAGGTTATCCAAGCAAGCACTACATTCCAGGGTCTGGGGTCTGGGTAGGGTTCGGGCCTGCAGCCCTAAACCTTCAACCCGAAACCCTAAACCCCTAAGCCTAAACCCCTAAACCCCAAAGCCCTAAATCCTAAACCAAAATCCCCTAAACCCCCAAACCCTAAAGCCCTAAACCCCCAAACCCTAAACCCCTAAACCCCTAAACCCCTAAACCCTAAAGCCTTGAACCCTAAACCCCCAAAACCCCTAAACCCCCAAAGCCCTAAACCCTAAACCCCTAAATCCCTAAACCCTAAAGCCCTAAACCCCTGAAGCCCTAAACCCTAAGCCCTAAACCCTAAAGCCCTAAACCCTAAAGCCCTAAACCCCCATAACCCCTAAACCCCTGAAACCCCTAAACCCTGAAACCCCTAATCCCCTAAAACCCTGAAACCCTGAAACCCCTAAACCCCTAATACCCTAAACCCAAAAGCCCTAAACCCTAAGCCCTAAACCCTAAAGCCCTAAACCCTAAAGCCCTAAACCCCCATAAACCCTAAACCCCTAAACCCCTGAAACCCCTAAACCCTGAAACCCCTAATCCCCTAAAACCCTGAAACCCCTAAACCCCTAATACCCTAAACCCAAAAGCCCTAAACCCTAAAGCCCTAAACCCTAAAGCCCTAAACCCCCATAACCCCTAAACCCCTGAAACCCCTAAACCCTGAAACCCCTAAGCCTAATCCCCTAAAACCCTGAAACCCCTAAACCCCTAATACCCTAAACCCAAAAGCCCTAAACCCTAAAGCCCTAAACCCTAAAGCCCTAAACCCTAAAGCCCTAAACCCTAAAGCCCTAAAGCCCTAAACCCTAAACCCCTAAACCCCTGAAACCCTTAAACCCTGAAACCCCTAATCCCCTAAAACCCTGAAACCCCTAAACCCCTAATACCCTAAACCCAAAAGCCCTAAACCCTAAAGCCCTAAACCCCTGAAGCCCTAAACCCTAAGCCCTAAACCCTAAAGCCCTAAACCCTAAAGCCCTAAACCCCCATAAACCCTAAACCCCTAAACCCCTGAAACCCCTAATCCCCTAAAACCCTGAAACCCCTAAACCCCTAATACCCTAAACCCAAAAGCCCTAAACCCTAAAGCCCTAAACCCCTAATACCCTAAACCCAAAACCCCTAAACCCTAAAGCCCTAAACCCTATAAACCCCTGAAGCCCTAAACCCTGGGTTGATGCGAGGGTGTCTTTCAGGGCCGGGTTGTTTCGGCTCGTGAGGCTCCCTTCCAACGCTTCCTCTATGGACCTTGTTAGTTGAGATATGAGCCCAAAGGGTCCTATGTACCTATATTGTAGAATGTAGGACTTCTATATTAGGAATTACGATTTTGATCCAGGGACGTATCCCTCATAACGGTACATAGGATCCTTTGGGCAGAAGTGGGGTTTACGGTTCGGTGATTGGTTTAGCTAACCAGGAGTGGCTTCGACTTCCGTCTTGGCCTTGAGAAAGCTGTCAAATGCGAGGTCTTACTATATTGAGTGGCATGTTGGGGTATTTCTCAATGTGTTGCCTGATCTGGTGTTCAATGCTCAAGCCCTATGCTTCCAAGGACCTTATAGTTAGGGCCCTAGACCCCCCCTTAAGGACCCAATAATAAGGTCCCTGGAAGCCTAGGGAAAGTGACGGAGAGGTTTTGCCGTAGCCCCACAAAGCAGGCCATGAGTCATGAGTCTGCGGAGCACGGTTCTGTTTTGTGTACGGTCGTGATCCCAAAGGGTCCTATGTACCTGTATAGTCGAATGTAGGGTTTCCAGATTAGGAATCACTATTAGGATCCAGGGAAGTATCCCCCATAACAGTACATAGGACCCTTTTGGGGATGATGGAATGCAGGGTTTCGGGCTTACCAGGACCACCCAAGTGCCCCTTACTAGAGCCCTCATAGTCTTTAACCGTGGCTATGTACGGCATGTTCGAGGCAGTTGGGGGGTCTAGGTAGGGTTGTTCATAGAGCCCTTCAGAATTCCCTAAACCCTAAACCCTCTAAGGAACCCTGAAACCGAGATCAGGAGATCTCCCAGCTCCCGGACGAGACGGGCACCTGTGGTCTCTACACGGAATCCGCAATTTGCGATCTGCAGGCTCTAAGTTCTTGCAGCCCCAAAGGCTCCTAAGTACCTGTTTAGGGTTTAGGGTTTAGGGTTTAGGGGTCGAATGTAGGGCTTCTATATTAGGAATCACTAAATTAGGATCCTGGGAAGTATCCCCCATAACAGTACATAGGATCCTTTGGGAGCTTCTTACCAGCAGGACCCCCCCTTTAATAGAGTCTTTATGGCCCGAAATAGTGGGTATTTGGGGTATAATAGGGGGGTCTAGGTATGGGATCTCGGCCACGGACCAAAACAAACGAGACTTTGTTCCCTAAACCTCATCTGGCCCTGCTATAACATAACGATATGTAAGGATTAGGGCTTGAGGTTCAGGGTTATGTATATGTATACCAGTACACTTATATAAATATGTGCAGATAGATAGATAGATACGCAGAAATGTAGGGACCCCGATTATTTGAGAGTAGAGCTCATCTGCTTTAAGGTTTGAGGGTCATTGATGCATACGGTATAGGCTTAACCCTGGGCCCCTCGGTTGTGCGCAGACTGCGACAACTGCTCGTGGCCGTTCCTTCTCACTGGTGGCAGCTTGGGCTGCAGCTGGTAGCACATACTACTTACTAAGTTTTCTTCGAAGTTTTCAATGCCGGGCCTTTGTAAGGATGTATATTGGCTTGGTATACGGATCGTGTTGGCTGCTGGTTTTGTTGGAGGGCTACTTATATAGCGCTGTCCTACCGGTTGAAACATTGTTACGTACTTCGCAACCTGATTCACAGACTTCCGACTCTTACTCCGGGTATTTGTAGCATGGGTCCTAGTTTTTCTGAGACCCACGGCTTCAACAGTCAGGTTCCCATGGAGCCCCGTTAATTACCGGCGTAGTAGGTCACTGAGTTCCGGACAGCGTCGGGTGTATGTAGTTGAGAGATCAGGATTCCAGTACAGTCTCTACATGGGAGTTTCCGAAATTTCGGGGTACCTTATTTTGGGCCCTTATAATAAGGATCCTATGCAAGGTAGTATGTTAGGGTCCCCTATTTTTTCGGAAACTCCCACATTTATAATTCTACATGCCTGACCCGACCCAAAACCCACTATTCCAGAACCCCCCATATACCAAAGAACCCCAAGGGGGGCCTTCATTGAAGGAGTAAGGCGTACACGGATAGCGCTAAGGCGCCCTTGAGGGGGGTGTATGTTTTTCAAGCTTCTTAGTTATGCTGTCTGGCTTTCCAGTTGTTGGCTGGCTCTCTGTCTGTGTGTCTGTCTGTATGTCTGTCTGTTCACTTATGGTTAAATAGCTGCTAAACAATCGGTAGGACGAGGACCCTAGCAAAAAACTCAGTTATCCAGTCTGCGATCCTCAACCCTCAAGTCTAAAGCCTCAAATCTCTAAACCCTATATAAACCCTGGAGTTTATGTAGAGGCTCCATAGTATATAGTTCCGTTTTGGGGTTCATATTCAGCATCCTATAAGGTAATCCCAAAAAGGAACTACTATGGAGCCTATGGGTAAACCGTAGTCCGAGGCATCACCACGCATCGGCGACGAGCAGCAGCTGACGCTGCAACCCAGGAATAGGACTGGCGTAGGTACTAAGGGGCCTTGAATGGCCTTGATAAGTAGAATTGGGTAGGGTTCCTTTAAAGGGGTCTATGAGGGTTACTGTGAGGGATCTATAAGGGTACTATAATGTAGGGGTCTGAATGATTAGAATACGGTTTTGGGTATATTATACTGCAATCATATTAAAGCACCCCCCAAAAAAAAATAATAATAAATAAATAACAAATAGTATGGGCAATTCTTGAGGCCCCTATATTACTGCAGCTTCTCGGATCATGGGCAGTGTGAAGTTTGTATAGGGCTTCAGGCACAAGAGTTCATTACCCATAGGCTCAATGGTAGTTTCGTTTTGGGGTTCATATGCAGCATCCTATAGGGTAACCCCAAGAAGTAACTACTATGGAGCGTGTGGCTCCAGATCCACATCCTGAACTACACCACATCACCCTGCAAGCGAAGGAGGAGAGTCCAGCGACCGGGTTGAACAGAAGACACCATACCAAGGACCCCAAGCAGACACAAACGTTGAACTACCCTCTGTAATGTTGTCGTTGGCCTCAAGGCCTCTGAACATGAGTAGCTAGGGCCTAGGGCTAGCCTTCATACCCTTCATTAAGGGAAGCTTTCGGGAAATCCTCAGACCCCTTAACACCTTAACAACCCTTGAACCCTTACAGGTTTTGAAAGTGCAAGCCCTAAGCCATCATAAGCCCCAAACAACCAACCCTAAAGCCTAAACCTGAACCCTTCAACCCCTAAACCCCTAAACCCCTAAACCCCTAACCCTAAAGCCTAAACCTGAACCCTTAAAACCCCCTAAACCCCTAACCCTAAAGCCTAAACCTAAACCCCCTAAACCCCTAAACCTCTAAACCCCTATCCCTTAAACCCTGAAGCCCTAAACCCTAAAAAGGTATGCCATCCTGTTCGACCCACTGGTTGTCAGCTATGTGGCTGGCTCAACCTATCCGGACAACTCCAGTGCCCTGGTCGCCTTTGACAAGTGGAGTTACAACGTGTTCCGGTGTGTTTCTGCCAGGACCCTCCTTGTACCCTCAAACAGGGGTAGATGGTCCCTAATAGTAGGTATTTAGGGTCTAATAGAGGGTAGAAGGAGGGTCTAGGTGTAAAGGTTTTTTGAAGCCTGAAAAGGAGAAGCCTTCTGTAAGGTTGTCTTTCCGGGTAAGTGTTCCATTGCGGGCTTTTGGGCTGTCGGGGTTTAGGATTCTGTATTCCGGGCTCAGGGCGGGTAGAGAGGTTCGTGCTTAGCACTGCGTGATGGAATTTAGAGGCCTTGGAATGGGTGTAGGAGTTTTGCGTGGCCATGGAATGAGCACTTCGAGGGTCTACATTTCTGGGCCTACCCAAGCCCGGAAGACTTAAAATGAGTTGAATGAAAGCTTCAGGTTTAGCGATGCCGTGCCGAGGCACGTATTCGCGACCTCCATACGCCTTCCACGTCAATACAGGCCCCTCGCGCTTGAATCGAATTTGTTAGGGGTTTTGGGCAAGGTGACTCATCAACAGCTTCGGGCTGAACTTGCTCACTCAGCACAAAGCTCCAAGCCTTGAGATGCTGTTTTTTTCTGACCTTTGAACATTAACCTCTGAGACTCTCAGAGGTTCTCAGATGTGAACCCTGGAGCCTTAAACCCTAAAGCCCTAAGCCTGAACCTCTGAGGCCATGTAGGGCTTAAGGTGCAGGGTGTAAGGTTCAGGATTGAGGGTTTAAGGCCATAAGTCGCAAACCTTGCTGTGCAGGTGGGATTTCCTTAGCCGTGGCTTCCACCCACACGTCGCCCTCTACAGCGGAGCAGGCGGCTGGGAGAGCAGCGTTACTATTGAAATTACTATTACTGTCACATTATACCTCTTGACTCCGATTTCTATGCCTGGACAAGGATATTTCCAGCTCCAGCCTAAGGCTCAAAACAGCCCAAACACCACTCTTTCGTACTTTGTGGGCACGAAAGCCCAAACATGTGAGTCCTTAGAGCCTCTAGGATCGGGTTTAGAGGGTGTAGGGCGAATCTGCGAGATCCCGTACTCCAAATTCTATACGTTTCTTCCTGTTCAGCACAACCTTTTTAAGCCTTTTGGCCCATAACCCGGTAACCTACTGCATAAGTAAGGGGGCTGATAGTGTTTGGGGTTGGATTCGAGCCTTGGCTGCAGGTGTAAGCAGCCTTGAAACGAAAATCCTAAGTGGTGTAGGGTTGCGAGTTATACGTAGGCCTTATAAGTAGCATATAACTGTAGTTAAAGCATATATTAGGCGACTGATAACTCGACTTATAACTGCCCATGAACCTCCAAGTAAACTCTAGCCAAAGACTGTTAGCTCCCTGATTCCGAAAGCCGAGATATTTCAGTCATCCTGGGTTGTAATTGTAGTCGTGATGGTTTGTCCAACAGCAGTATTCCGTTCGAGGTTCTAGGTACCGGCCTGAAGTCTACTATGCTGTTAGGGTGGTGGACTTTCAGGGTGGGTCTTTTTGGATCCAGGGTTCAGGGCCTAGGGCCTCTGGTTTAGTTTGTACGCGCTGCAAGGAAATCGCGGCTTATCCTCAAGTGCTCCAGTGGATGGAGGCACATTCAGTGGTGCAGTCTGACTGCGAGCTGAAATCCTCAAAGTCGCAAGTCTGCAAGCATCTGCCAGCCCGAAGCTCCAATTCCCAAAGGGTCCTATGTACCTATATAGTAGAAAGTAGGGTTTCTATATTAGGAATTCTTATTACGATCCAGGGAAGTATCACCCATAACACTACATAGGACCCTTTGAGATTACTTACCTTGGGTTTACATGTGCAGCATCTAAATTGCTAAAGCTCGAAACAGTACTGTTTGTTGCACTTACGGTTGCCCTCAGGATCCATGCAACCATGTAGGAGGTACTTTGGCCCTAAGGTACCCATATACGGGTTTGATTGAATCGAAGGCACAAGTATGTATGTATGATTATGTATGTGTGTACGCTTATATGTACATGTACATATATATATATATATATATATATACACACACACTATCCTCAGCATCGTGTTGCAGTAGCGATAGCAGGTCACTGCTCTTTCCATCATTCACAGTGCAAGCCCAATGTTTGATCTGGATGTTGCTAGCTAGTCGCAGCTAGTCGCACATGCAAATCCGTAGCTCTGTGCGTGCATGTAGGTATGCAGATATTCACACACGCAACACACACATATACACACGCAGACGCGTGCACAAACACATACACACACACACACGAAATTACTATGCATGTATGTATGTATGTATGTATGTCTGCATGTATGTAACTATGTATGTGTGCATGCAAGTACGCATTTGTGTATATATATATATATATATATATATGTGTGTGTGTATATATATATATATATATATACGTGGTAGTACCAGGCACTGCTATCATTGTACATGGTACAAACTTGCAGTAAACAAAATACAGCGGCAGCATCAGCATTATTCCTGCGCCGCTGTAGGTATTTTTGCTTGGTTGGTACTGAGAGAAAAGGAGATATCGTGCCACCTGCTGCGACCACTGACTACCGATCTGCTGGGTTCGGCAACGGATTGCTCTTCGCGACGATGATTGCCATCTTAAGCCTAACATCGACGATAGTCATAGAACCAATCAGCGCGGTCAACCATACCATGTGTTGCATCAGATGCTTTCATCACCAGTCGTTTCTGTATGGCTATGATAATTACGTAGACGGCAGCGCGTACGGATGTCCAGCCTAAAGCCGTCAGGCCACCTTCGCAGCCGATATCTACATGGTTGCTGGGGACTTCAATGCCGATGGCAGCTACTTCGATGAGGCGTGGCTTCGTATCTTTGTGTGCTTACCCAGAGGCTCCAAAGTAGTTCCTTTTTGGGGTTCATATTTAGAATCCTATAAGGTAATCCCAAAAAGGAACTACTATGGAGCCTATGGGTAGACGTACAGGATCTGGGATGTTGGGAACTGGCTGGCAGGATTCCTCGTGGACGCCAATCATGGCCCAGATTCCCAACTACACGCTGCTGACGGGGACCGGGTCCCGTCAGAGGGGTTGCGTTCCGGGCTGGGGGCGGAGGCAGGGGCACAAGTTGCATCTCAATGCTCTCCCTGAGGCTCAACAGATGCCGCACATAGTAATTGTGACCTGTTGGGCCCCCTAAACCCTGAACCTTACACCCTAAGCCAAGCAGCAGAAATGAGGGTTATGTGATACATGAACAACTGAAGCTTCTGGGGGGTTCAGAAGTGGTCCCATGATCTGCGACGGGGCTTTAGTTCAGGTTTCAAGGTTCGGGTCTAGGGTCCTGCTATGGTTGCAAGTTCAAACCCCCCAGAGTTCAAATTCCCAAAGAAGGAAGGCTCAGGATTTTCACAGGCTGCAGAGTCGCGGCCCTTGCAAGGAACCAGAGCCCTAAACCCAAACTTTTTCAACCGATCCAGAGCATTAAGCCCCAATTTTGTCACCTCTAAACCTTATCCCCCAGTTTTACCAACTCTAAACCTTATCCTGAGATGGGTGGCCCCTGAAAGGAACGAGATGGACACCACGGTCTCCGTCAGCAGCAACGCCTACGACCGGATCATTGCCACGTCAACTCTTCAGGCTGGCATTTACGGTTTCGGGATTAGGGCCGTTTGGGGCTTGGGGTTTAGGGCTTTAGGGTATAGAGCTGCTATTGGGGTATGGTATGCAGGTCATGCATATACGTGTACATATATAAAATAAATAAATAAATAAATGTGCATTTATGTCTCTGTGGTCTTGCGCTGGTGCCTGCTTTCCGTCCTTAGGCGTCTGTCCGGAATTTTGAGTGCATGAATCGTGTATATTTTGGCCCGAAGTAGGCCCCAGAGATGGGTTTTAGGGCCAGCGTAGCAACCATATGGGAGTTTCCGAACATAGGGGACCCTGATACAGCACCCCAAATAATTAGTAGGATCCGATGAAACGGACCCCGAAATGAGGTACCCCTAATTTTCTGAAACTCCCATATGGTTACATGGAACCTTAGGGCCAGCTCGCTTCTTCAGGCAGATCCCGCTGCAGTCTTCGTCATTGAGGACCACATCAACCTCACAGGACCGGTTTTGGGGTTTCGAGTTTTTTAGGGTTTCGGGTTTAAGGTTTAGGGTTTTGCGTTTCGGGTTTAGGGTAGAGTTGAGTGGAAGTGTTGAAGGGGAATCCCTTAACCGAGACTTAGAGTGTATTGGGTTTAATGGCTGAAAGGGCTTCGTTCAGGCTGAGCACGGCCCGACATGGCATCCAAAGAACCTGCTTGGCTGGGATCCGTTTTGAGGGTCCTCTACAGTGCTGAACTCCCGTCTTTTGACAGACTTAGAAACACGAAGCTTGGTGGTTTTGGGTTTAGGACTGTAGAAACGTATGACTATATGTGCGGAGGCAGCGGTTCCCATGAGTCTGTGATGTAGGATGTCTGGGACCCTAACCCCGCGCCCAAACCATCGGCAGTCATTTGCGGTGATTACAAACTCAAGAACGCGACCGAAACTAAGGCTATGCCATGCTCCAGTATCCATGCTTCCATCGCCTGGCATGCTCCAAATTAGACAGTCTTTCACTTCAAACTGCGGTGGTGACGCGTTCAAAATTCTGCACCTTAAACCCCGGTGAATCCAAGTGATCGCACATTCAGCATGCTAGACTTTGACTTCCAAAAATCAACGGATCCTCATTAGTCTAACATCCATCTCTTCGCCCTAGTCCCCAAAGCCTCTACGTGCATCCTGAATAACTCAAAACCGCAAACCCTGAACCCTACCTGAAGTAGGTAAACGAGTTGCCCGACACCTGTAGAGTGCGTTTCTTCTGCAGACTTTGGGGTCCAGGTAAAGCCTACTAGGACCTACAGTAGGCCCTTATTTCCTTTTTTTTCAGGGTTCAGGTTCCCTTATAAGCCCCTCTAAACTAGAAGGGCACCCTTTCTGTGCCTAGGTTACTCTTGGGTCTAGCCTAAATCCAACAAAAGCAGCCTCGCATCGGGGGCGAGCACAGGAGTCTTCACACAGGGCTGCGCGGCATCTGGTCGGCAGTCCAGAAAGTTTTGCTCGGATCATGGGACTTACTACCTAAACTCATGGTTTAGGTTGCACATTAATAATTAAGGTTCACAGGACTGCGTAGGTATGGTTAGATATCTCACTCAAATGTGTGTGTTTTGATTACGTATGTTTTTAGCCCTTAGTGAGGAACCTTCAGCCTGACTTCATAAGTCCATTGGTCCTTCAGGAAAGCCCAATGCTACCTTTGTAAGGGCGAGGTAGTAATGTGATACGCCTAGTTAAGTGTCATAATGTAGGAGCCTGGTTAAGAAACCCTGGGCCTTTCCTACAGTATCATGCAATGAAGGAGCCCGCCAGGATTTCACCGTTTCTTTTGAGACTCTGAAAAAGCTCCATGCTCTAAAGCCTCTCAACCGACTATGAGAACCTCATACACGGTTTAGGGCTTAGGGTCCTAAACCTTAGGGTTTAGGGTCCTAAACCCTAAACCCCAAACACAGCTGAACTAGGGGTCGATTTGGGATTACTTCTAATTTCTCTTATTATTTTTCAATACAGAGCCCTGACCATAAACAATTGTGGGAGGTTTACGGTTTACAGTAATCCCCATAGAGTTTGAAACCGTATTAAGGCCA
Source organism: Symbiodinium sp. CCMP2592 (assembly GCA_905221615.1). Taxonomy (NCBI): domain Eukaryota; class Dinophyceae; order Suessiales; family Symbiodiniaceae; genus Symbiodinium; species Symbiodinium sp. CCMP2592. Next base: position 504,603 of record CAJNDT010005702.1, on the reverse strand, counting down.
AATAGTGATGGGATTCCCCATACAATGCTCAGAAGGATTGAGGCTATTGGGTTTCTAACTTTTGAGCTTCTATTGTAGTGTGAAATCAACACCTCGTTAAATTCCGAGAGCCCGAGGATAGCTACATCTCCAGCGACATCTGCAGCGCGAGCCCGGTAGACTGGGTGGAAGTGACGAAGGAACTGAGCCCTTCGGCAAAGGTATCGGGTTTAGGGTTTAGAGTTTAGGGGTTCAGGGTTTAGGGTTTCGGGATTTCAGGGTGAAAGTTACAGCAAAAGCCAGAAAGTTGGAGCATCATTATCCTACTGTATAACGGTTTAAAGATAGAATATAGGGACTCCTACTTACAGAGGTTCAGGGTTTGGGGCACGGGAAACCGTTAAGCAGTTGTTCACTAACGGAAGGCCTACGATGACCTCTTGATGCATTTTCGTGTGTCCTAGTATAACCTTGATTAATACCCTAAACCCCCTAACCCCAAATCCCTAAACCCTAAATCCCTAAACGCTGAATCTGTAAATCCCTAAACCCTACACCCTAAACCGTAATATGTAGCGTATCGAGGCCCTGCGAGAGAGTCAGTCCCGAAGATGGGATGTGGCTTTTTTGAAGGGATGTGTTGGAAGCTTCGCGTTTGCATGTTGAAACCCAATACACCCTGAAACGTATCCTCGAACCACAGGTTATGCGCCCTAAACTCCGACCCATACAGGAAACCGAACATGACCTTTAAAGCCATGGCAACCAAGCCTGTTTCAGCGGTACGAATCCCAAACGCTGATTCTTATGGGAGCTTATTTATAGAGCCCTTGTCAGACTTCTTCGATAGAATCCTCATAAATATATATATATATATATATATATATATATATATATACACACACACACCCTAATAGGACCTTTTCACAACTTTGCGTATTTTGGGAGCCCTTGTGCAGGCGACCACTACCCTGTGGAGCTGTGCATGCACTTGAACGGCACAAGCTGCACGAGCCTGGGGCCCGAAACACCACACTGCCCTTACCCTCCAGTGCGGTTCATTCTTGGTCGTCCACTTGCGGGTCTACCCATGGTTTAAGCCTTAATCCTTATGCCCAGATGTTGGATCTCTAAATGACAGCACGGCGTCTGCTGCAGCAACGAGTCACCGCAAACCCAGAACACCAATGCCTTCAAAACGTCACCCTAAACCCTAAAACCCTAACCCTAAGGGTCCAAGTAGTCCCTATTCATGTTTTTGGTGCCCAAAATGGACCCAAAGTCCCATAATAGGGAGTACTTGGACCCTTAGGGTAAGCCTGCAGCTCGGAGAGCTTTCGGCTGTTCCTGAAGTTTTAAAAGCACCCTAAACCAGTCCTAGCAAGCTTGATATAGGGGTCGGAAAAATTACCCATGCTATTTCCTCGGCTTCCTTTTTGTTATCATACAATAACATACCCCCCTAAACCCTAAACCCCTAAACCTTTACCCATACTTTAGTACTCTTGTAGATCCCTCTCAGGCGCTTGTTGACGACGGTCCATGCGGACTGTGATTCCCTAATCCAAAGCAAACCGTTTAGGGTTCAGGATGCAGGCTTTAGAGCTTATAGGGAACTCCAGAAAGTTGGAATATGGTTTCAGGGTAGGATACCCTATAATTTGCCATAAAGGGTTTAGGATAATCATATTCCAACTTTCTGGCTTTTACTTTATAGGGGCCAAACACCTATAGGGCTCCAGTTGCGTAAATACTTGGTATAACTAGCCATGTAGTATATAGCCCAGTAACCCAGTCGTTAGGTATCTGCAGCCCTAGGGTAAGTTCGGTAGAATAGATCCGGCCTGCTGTTTGATTGTATGTCACTCGCGCAGTTTAGATTGTGGATCTTTCACTGAAAATCCGCCACCCTCAACTATGTCTGTCATGAGCCAGTGCATAGCTGGTCTTTGTAAACTTGGAGCCTTGTGTGCCGGACAGGTGACTTTGTATGTGCAGGTGTCAGCAGGGTAGCCACGCCTTGGTTCACATATTCGCAACTACCCAGCAACTCCAAAACCCTGCAGCCTTTTGCTACCTTCTTGTGTTGTAGTGGGGTCGCCAAACAAAACTTTTGGCTTATCTCTGAATCGGGCTTGCTGGGTGGAAAAACCGTCATGAAAACTCATAAACCCCTGCCAGAAGCTTCTTCACAAGCAGCCTAATAACAGCCTCAGTTCGCCTACCGTGCCAAAGGTGCCAAACCAATTAATTAAGGACCAAACCACGAGTCATACTAGGATTCCTACTATATAGCTCAGGGGATGTGCCTTTTTTTTCAGGGGCTTTGGACTCCGGGAACACTGAAGAAACTCTCAACCTTTATCCCTAGACATTCTTTCTCTGGGTCCTGTCTTCGTGGCCTCAGTCCCTGTAAAACTCTTTAGAGGAAATCTACCCTAAACCCAAGCAGAATGCCCCATGCAAACCAAGGACCTGCACGACGGAAGCCCCACTGCCAGAGCTGGAGCCTGGAGACTGCGTCACATGGCTGTAGTGGGCTTGTCAGTGCGGATTTCGGGTTCAATCACGACATACCTATCATGTTGTACATACACGTCTATGCGGATGTAGGTATATATATATATATATATATATATAAATATGTATATATACCAGTTCTTGGCTGCACAAATTTCGAAACAACGCTTGCCGTTTAAGCGGTATCATTGCAGGTATATTTCAACTGTATGGGGTAGCAGAGCAATGAGCTCGTAATCGGCTAGCTCCTCTGTCTTACGACAAGTCATATGCCATGCCCCCACCGCTACACCCTGAAATCCTCTACTCCCTCAGTTGGCCTCCACTCCTGTATCCCAAGCCTCAGGCTTCTGCAGTTTCCCGTGACCTTGCCATGCATCGTTAGACGTCTAGGTTCGAACACCGGACCTTGAACCGTAAAGCCTCAGCCCGAAGGCCAAGACATAAACAAAATGTGAGGTTTTGTTACGGTAACCATTGGCTTCCAGGGACCTTATTATTGGGTCCTTAAGGGGTCTAGGGCCCTAACTATAAGGTCCTTGGAAGCATAGGGTAAGATCAGGACTAGTACCGAGTAACCTAGTAATTAGCTTTTTGCCCAAAGCACGTGACCTTGAACCCTGAATATGGAAGCTTCAACTCTCAAGTCGTCTCCCACAGCACCAGGCTGTTGTGGGCTTTGCTGCGGACAACCCGGACAACTTTGGCATCCTCCTTCTCCGCACGCCCTACGGCCCTGAGTATGAAGACCATGCCTTGATTGCGGCTACTTACGGTTGATGATCTAAACCCTGCATTACCCATAATAAGGAATATACCATAATTCCCATAGTTCAGAGTCCTTAAGGTAATGCAGGTTTTGTATCATCAACCGTAAATTTGCTATCTCCCACGCGTGGGTCCGTAAAACCGAAGAGGGTTCTCCCACTCAAAGGCCTCATGTTCAGGATCCTGCCTTTACCTGGACCCGCAAACTATTCTTTATGGTAGTCCCTAATTACCTCTGCATGAGAAAGTCAGAGCCCTGTAAAGGGTACGTCGGGGGATCCTGTCTATACGAATCTATGATAGCATTCATCATTTGCTGGAGCTCCGTTGATATTGCTGCATCGATGGACTTCGATCTTGGTTACCATTGTGGTCCTAAGCCCCTAAACCCCTAAACCCTAAACCCCTAAACCCTAAACCTTAAACCCTATGTGGCCGAAGACTACAGCTTCAGGCTGATCGGCTTTGGTTTAGGATTTGAGGTTTAGGGTTCAGGGGGATTTCTTACGACTTGGAGGTGCTCAGATTTTGTTGTTCAGAGACTGTGCTGTATAGTAAACCCTAAACTTAGAAACCCGCTAACCCTAAAGCCCTAAGTCCTCAGCCTCCAAGCCCTTAACCCCTTGGGTTAGTATGGGGGTCTGAATACTGTCATAGTGGCTAACATCATTCCGAGGGGTTTCCAGGTATAGTCAGACTACAATGGGAGTTTCCGAAAATTCAAGGTACCTTATTTTGGGGTCCTTATAATAAGGATCCTATTATATGGGGTACTATATTAGGGTCCCCTATTTTCGAAAACTCCCAAATATGCCTTGGGTCTGAACAGTTTAGAAAATCATTTCGTAGGGTTCGACCCTGGACTGAGCTAACCATACTCACACATGCCGAAGCCCCGTCCTCACTCTTTACCGCCTGAGTTTTGAAGGTGTATTGAGTGCTTTACTCAGTCCGTCTTCCCTTGCCTGAGAGGGATCTCCAGTTCATTCTTAGATCCGAGGTTCTATGCGGGGCATCAGATCAAGGCGAGATGCTTTCGTTGTGTTTGGGTATTCTCGATAGTCTCCACTGTAGCTCGTTTTTTGTTTAACCAATGTTGGTTCGGTTCCCATGCTAGCAGCAGTTTAACCCTAAACAAGGACTACACAATGCAGTCCCTGAGAATTATATATGTAGCCTAAACCCTCAGCTCCAACTTTTAACCCCTGGACCAGGAACGTAAAACCCTAAAGACCTAAATTCGCAAGCCCTGAATAGGTTTTGTAACATGGGGGAGGTTGCCCTCTGGGTCGAAGCAAGACCGAGACTCTAGAGTTTATCTTTTGGGGCTTAAGCGGCTTAGCGGGTAGGGGGTTTAGGGTTTAGGACATGGTGTTTCGAAATCCTGCACACCTGAGCTCGATACACTCTTCGCACCACACAATGTTTCAGGGTTCGTGCCAGGTACCCATAGGCTCCATGGTAGTTCCTTTTCGGGGATTACATGATAGGGTTCTAAATATGAACCCCCCACAAGTCCCACAAGGAACTACTATACGGAGCCTATGGTATGGGTAACTCCACATTTGCGGAGGGCGATTGCGGCACCAGGCTCGAGGCAGTAGCTTTGTTGTTCGGTTGGAGGCCACTGGAACCAACGGTAGTGACATGTAGTAATATGTCCAAAGGCTCCATGTAATCATATAGTATATACATATACACACATGCCTCAAAGGGGTTCGTATATGGGCATTTTACATTTTATAAGGCCGAAATATATAGTTACCATATGTCATTCAGTGCCGCACAGTCTCAACAGTCTGCTTCAGACCCGCAACATTTCAGCATCATCCCACCAATGCGCTTACTTTGTGAGAATTCAAAGATGCGCACCCAGGAATGGACTCATTTCTGAAGTGCATAATCTGAAGTGCATAAGACCCGCGGGGCGCCTTGCTTAAACTGGTCATTGTTCTCGGGAAGAGATGACGACTTGACCCCCTACCCCTTCAAAATAAAGCAGGAATGATGATATGTTCGCCATCATGTTGTTTTGGTTAGCGTCCCTATCAGGCCACTTGAACTACAGCTGTTATAGACTCCTTCCACAGGACTTTTGTGCATGTTTGTCAGCCGACCCGAAACCCTGTCAAGCCGAAAAGGCACCCTGAACTTAAGCGCTAAATCCTAATTCATACCCTATCTTCTGTTACCCTTACGGTATGCTTAAAACACCCTTCCGGGGTCTTGCGATGTGTGAAGGTCACCGACTCGGGTGTGCAAAGCGACGGCGCATTGCGCGATGGTGAAGGCAGGCCATGCGGTTGTGTCAGAAGGTACCCAGACGCCGTACTCTAGCTATCCAGGCCCTTCTGTTAGGTGTCCTTAATCCAAAAGTCCAAACCTCTAAGCCCTAAAACACCGTAGCTATACCCGAAAGCCCTGAACCCTTGTCTGGCCCTTGACCCCCTTAAACAAAGAATTTAGGGTTTACGGTTTAGGGTGCCCTAAACAGCAGGCCTGGTACCTATACCCTAAACTCCTAGAAGTCTACTTGGAGGGGCAGGGGACTTAGTAAGTATGGTTATAAGTATGGTCATAATTGGAGTAACTCCATTTAGGGTACTTATAACTCGACTGATAGCCATACTTACTAAGTGCCCTGCCCCTCCAAGTAGAAGCCTTAAGGCTCGAGTAGCTTCGACTGACGGAGAGATCCCAATCTCAAGGCATTCTTCAGTTCGATGCAGAGGAGGAGCTACCTGCAGGTCCTGCGATAGGGTTGGGTCAGGCTTGGGGGAGCCAGCTATTTGGTTATGATTCAACCAAGGTAACAACTTGCAGGGGCAGGGGACACAATGAGAAGTAGGTTATAAGTAGAGTTCTAAGTACCCTGAATGGACTTACCCCAATTGTAACCCTACTTATAACCCTACTTACTAAGTCCCCTGCCGCTCCGAGAAGGTAAGGTAATACATTTAAGGGCCCTTAGAGAGTCCAAGATCCAAAGAGTTGTGCCTACATTAGGGTTTTCGGGCTTCAGGGCTCGGGGTCAGGGTTTAAGGTGTAGGATTTCGGGTTTGCTCATCGACACTTTGTGCGGCCCAAGCGTCTGTGGTTTGTTTGTTCCGCTTTCCGGCATAGCAGCAACGGATAGAACGCATGGCATAAGTGACACCATGAGAGGTTGAGAATGTGAACGACCGCCGACCCCCTCATTGCAGGCACCCTCCTCTTATCGATGGCAATAGAAGCTTCAAGACCAGGTTGATGATACTTGCGAGTTTAAGGTTTGCTATTCCTGAGCCCTGCACCCTGAAACACGGTCATGCTGAGGTGCTTGGAGTCTTAGAGCCCTCGGGTAAGTTTCTGAGCCCAAAATCTGGACACCAAAATCCTGACACCCCTACCATGAAAGACTGGGACCCGGCCGATAACCCTCAATAAGCCCTGAGCCCCAAAACTCTTGAGGGCTTTCAGGTACGGTGCTCGTGTTCGCCAACTTCTCCACGACAGAGGGCTCCTTCGCGCTCTCATCCTCTGGGGATCAGGCCTTTGGGCTTTTAGCGGTTGCAAAGGGCACTTTCGGGATTTTGGCGCAAGGGCCTCGAGAGTGTGTTGGGATTAGGATGGGTTTAGGGCTTTAGGGTTTACGGCTGTAGGGCTTGCTTGCTGGATTCCCCCACGGTTTTTGCACAGGAGGATCTCCTAAGGGGATTTCAGGGCTTTCCAGAGGGTATTTTCAAGGGATTACGGTGCCGGGGCTGTTGTGGTTTAAGAAGCTAGGACCGCCTGCCTGCTCAACCCCAACATCGTGCCGACTTACCTAAGCGTGCAGGTGATTGTGTTCACCGGTGCGGCAACTTGGCTCTTTTGCCACCCAAAGGGTCCTACGTACTGTTATGGGGGATACTTCCCTGGATCCTAATAGTAATTCCTAATACAGAAACCCTACATTCTACTATACAGGTACATAGGACCCTTTGGGCCAAAATCTGTGCTTGCCCAGGGCTTATCTTCCACTGCCATGAGCTCTAGACACTCATAGGTTGGCTTCGTTATTGTTGAGATGTTTTGTGTAGTGTCCGTACGTGTGTGTATACATATATGACAAGTTATACACAAAAACATACATATAATATGTACATACACGTGCGTATGATGATCGGCATCTACATGCTCAAGCCTTAAGCCTTCACTCGTTCGAGCTCGAACCCTGACGGTACCATCAGCTAAGAAGGTTACGGTGCACGTAGCTTCACGGGCTATCGTGTGTGTGGCAACTCCATCGTCCGAAGCTGTGGCTTCGTTGACTGATATGTTGGGGCAGAAAAAGGCCCAAAGACCATACTACTACTATACAAGGCCTTCGTGCTGTTTTGAGCCTTACCCTAAGGCTCATAGTGGCCGCCTTATTTGTATGGTCTTGGGGCCCAAAAACCTGAACATACGAGTCCTAGAGCCATGGGTTTAGGGCAAAACCGATCTCAGGACAGCTCTCCGACGTTCTTATGTGCTATCAACTTCGAAGGCTCTGCCGGAGGCGCCCAGTGGATTTTGGGGCGAACCAGTTACCAAAAAACCCTGCGGGTTTACAATGGCCCCCCCCAGTACCCTTTGAAGGGCTCTGATATTTCTCAGTAAGGGGTAATTAGGAGCGACAGTAAAGGCTAGTGGAGGTCAAGGGTTCCTTGTTATGGCTTCTAATTGATTTCCTTAAACAAGTGGTTTGGCTTTTTGAGGGCCACAGGTAGGGGCTTAGGATTCCTCCGGGGTTTATCAGGGTGTAGGGGTTCGGGATGTCGGCTTCGATTGTGTGACCCCAGACTAGAGAGCAATGTCACTGACAGAGAATGTCGTGTTAACTCTTGCGCGCCGCTGCCCACGTCGGACTAGCTGGAACTTGGGCCCTTCGTTTCCCAATGGGTCTCTTCTTCAAAATCAAAAGATGTGCAGGAAGTTGCCCACCAAGATCCGCGATGGGGACGTAGACTGCTTCCAGTGAGACTAGTGGCATTGTTTCGGTTCTTGCAGGGTTGGTCATGATGACGATATTGACGATCATGTGGTGATCATGCTGACCATGGCAAAGATGCTGGCGATCAATGTGATTGATGATCTTGATGACGGCACAGAGTTGAGCAGAGACTCCAAAACCCCTCGTTTCAGGAATATACCTTAAAACATATGAGGGGTCCTGCCGAAATTGTTGGTAGATTCCTCAATGTAAAGGGATCTGGAGTCTGTGGCAAAATGACGGCCGACCTCGCAATTTTTCGATGCCACCGGCTCTCCAAGGTAAACCCCATGCAACTCCCTTATAGAACCCTTTTAGATCCCCTAAAGGAGCCAGATAAGCCCGACATATAACTACCCATCAACCTCCAAGCAAGGTCCTAGGAAACCGGATTAAGGCCAAATAGTGCTGGGATTCCCTATACATTACTCTTGAGGATTGAGGCTATTGGGTTTCCATACTTTGGGGCTTCTACTGTAACCGTTTATGTCTGTTGTTTGGCCCTAAGGAGGCTTAAGTTAACCTTTGCATGTTTGTGTTGTTTGCCGAGCTGTTCTCCTGTATGTCGTCCTGGCATGTTCGGTTGTGATCTTGGTGATCGGGGTGAGGGTCAGGCAGTCTAGTTTACACATGTTTGGTGGTCTAAACTCCGGCACTAAAACCTCTTGATCTACTTATTCCGAAGATGCTAGTCGTCCATCAAAGCACTAGTTCCCGTTCTTGCCTGCCCAGAATGGCAATCCGATGCCGCAAGCACTGCGGAGAGTGCGCTCCCTCCAGGGATCGAGGCGCACAGAGTTTTGTGTGTTTTCGGGTGGGCCGGGGTTAGTCTCAGGGTGCCGGGCTTGAGAGTTGAATACCTTAGAAGCTGCCCCCACCCTGTAATACGGTTGATGATATAAATCCTGCATTACCCATAATAAGGAATATACCATAGTTCCCATAGTTTAGAGTCCTTAAGGTCATGCAGGATTTATATCATCAACCGTAGTGACTATAAGGATTATATTAGGGCCCTATTATATTCCGATTATACCACTATTCCAGGGTGGGGGACCCCTTCTAATGAATACCGTTTTAAAGGCCTTCGTGGTCTGATCGTTCAGGACCTGGGGCCACATGTGGCTTTAGAGCTTCGGGGGCTTTGTTGAGAGATCTTTCTGCTTGTCGGCCCCGAACCCCTGACAGCAGAGGTCGAAAGAAGAACTAATATAGGGGCTCAGATTGCCTATACTATTTTGGTGGTTCCTTTACAAATTATAAACGTAGTATAATGGGCCCAAAACCCTATTCTATTTATGAAGGCCCCTATATTATTCATGCCGAATCCGACATCATCTCTATTCTCCTCAACCTATTATACTGCACCCGGAGCCCAACAGCGCAGTGGCTAAATCCTACAGCATCTCGGCGATGCAGGACTTCTCTTTGGCCTTGCCAGAGACGGTCACCAGCTCCGCAATGAGAATATTCTTGAAGGATCAAGGGACTTCGTAAGTAGGGTAGTTGGAGTTGTACTTATCGCAAGTGAGGTCAGTTTGATTACATCTACCTACCCCTAGGGATCTAAGGACTCATCTATTAAGGCTTTTAATGCCCAAAGACCATACTATACGGGCTATGTTGATCCCTAGGATATTATGTCGCACATTGGTCTTCCAAGTTCTCATAGACCCGCCAGGCTCACTTCCCCAAGCCAAAGACACAAAGCCCGAACCGGACTTCAAGCTCTCAACCTCACACTCTAAACCCTAAGCCCTGAACTCTAAACCCTAAACCCTGAACCCTAAACCCTGCACCCTAAACCCTAAACCTTAAGCCCTAAACTCTATAAGCGCTAAACTTGAACCTCAAACCCTAACCCTAAACGTCAGAGCCGGGAGAACTGAGACTTCTTCAAGTCAGCACCCCCCCAGGCCCGACTCCAGAAGTTTCCAACCCTTGTGGGGATTTGAGTGGTTGTCAAAATTATGGTCCCTTTTTGCGTCCCTACTATAGTAGTAGGGTACCCAAAAAGGGACCATAATTTTGATTTCACTTGGCTTCAGGATATACCTTAACCCCCGTTTTGATAACTTGTAAAAGGAAGTCATACTAGGTACTTTAAAGGGTACTTGGGGGGTCCTGGAGAATCTTGGAGGTTGAGGGTGTGAGGATGTTTTTACATGTAACGCGAAGTCACTTGCACGGCTGTTGTAGGGTGCAGGGCCGTGTGGGGTTTAGGATTTGGGTAGTTCTCGATCTAAATTAGGATGCCTTTTCGGGTCCTTCTATAAGGGTGCCGTACTAGTTTGGGAACCCAACAGCAGACCCTACTCTAGAGAACTACCCATGAGGGACTGCGCATTCTTCGGAAACATAGAGGGACCTCGCTACCCGTTCTTAGTTCGTTTACGAAGATTTTGGTTTTTGGTTTTGGGGTTAGGGTTTGTCCGTTTAGTTTCAGGGTTCAGGGTTTGTTTAGAAGTCCGAAGCATTTTCAGCTCCGGCTGCAACGGTCAAGGTTGAAGCCCGACAATGGTCTAGAGTCTATTCTACCTAGTAGTAGAGTAGGAAACCTTTAACCTTTTTTGGGTAATATAATTCCTATATAGACCCTATATAACCAAAAAGGTTAACCTTTAGTTCCCCATGATACCCGACAAGTAGGTCTAGGAACCTGATTGAGAAACCCTGGGTCTTTATTAGGCTTCCTTATATGAAGCCCAATATATTGGGGGTTCCAGGGCCAGGGTTTCTTAATCAGGCTCCTACATCCATAGGGTGTGGGAAAACCGAGCTTTCGAATCCTAGACCCTTCCAAAACTACACTTGCTTATAGAGTATTGAGCCAAGGTACCCACATCACCAAACTCCAGCCACCCTTCATCGGTTCCCCCTTTTTCATTTGCGGTTCCCTTATCAAAACCAAAAGGATCTCATCATTATTGAGGGGCCACCCAACCTAAACCCTCAGCCTTCGTACGTCAATCCGATAAAGCCTGAATCTGCGAAATCCTATGGTTACACGAAATCCATAGCCGAAGCGCAGAAAGAACGTGATGAAACTGGCTCGTTGACGATGGGTGCCGGTGACATCGAGATCTCACTGTTATGTGGGGATACATTCAATAATTATACCCGGGACGATCTCGAGCTATCTCTGGTTATGGGATCATGGCCCTCCGACTTTTGATTACAAATCTCTTCTTCCTGGCAGCATAGTCCGAGTCGACCTTGGCCCACCTCCTCAAGGTCCGGTGCTCGACAGCCTCTGGCAGATAGAGCCCGTATATGTCCCTTAATAGTGGGTATGTAGCATGTAGGGTGTATTAGAGGCTAGTTGGGGGGTTCAGGTAAACCCTAAAGCTTAAACCCCAACCCGAAACTCTGAAACCCCAACTCTAAACCCGGCGCCTCAACTTGCTTCCATCGCCACTAGGCGGCTTAGGGTTTAAGGTTCGGGTTTACGAGGTCCTCCCCTGAACCCCAAAGTTTCTAAAGGCTTGTGGGCAGGTCGGTGTTCTCTCTAGAAAACCCCTTACAGTAAACCCTATAAAGTTGGAAACCGGATTAAGGCCAAATGGTGCTGGGACTCCCTATACATTACTCTTAAGGATTGCGGCTGTTGGGTTTCCAACCTTTGGGCTTCTACTGTATGCCCAGAGAGCCCAATACCCCTTAATTAAGGAATATGGCTTAAATCATAATATGAAGCCCTATATATTTTGAGCCATATTCCTTAATTAAGGGGTTTTGGGCTCTCTGGGTGATGGAGCCCATATAACGCCACCCTAAAGTCTGACATGTTAGGGGTCAGAGGTTCCCGAATCCCGCTGAGGACAACGCCGGCTACTCCGGGCCCACGGAAGGCACGACAGAGGCCGGGCGACCGAGGGACCTTTAAAATCTGAAAGGCTCTGGGATTTGGGCTACAGTAGAAGCCAAGAAGTTGGAACATTAGTATCCCCATGCCCTTAACGTCAAGTATAAGGGATCCTAGCACTAATCCTCCTAAACCCATGTTCCAACTTTCTGGGATTCACTATATAGGGTTTGGGGTGTAGGGTGGAGGGCTTAGATTATACTTTAAGATGATTCCGTTGAGGTTGTTTAGAAGGGTTCCATTATAATCAGAGGGCTTCTACATATCGGGACCTTCCTGATCAGAGCTGGTTGTGCGGCACATGTTCGAGTTGTTCACGCTTCTGTTTAAGCTTGACATCAGACCGCCCCCAAGCTGCCCTGTGTTAGGTTGGCCTTCCTGGGGGATAGGGCTTAGGATCAACCCTGAACTAGAAGTTGCACACCCTTTAGACCGAATATCCTAGTTCGATAATTATGAAAAATTTCTAAATGTCGCAAAACCCTCACCGAAATCCTTTCTGTGCCTTAAATTAAAGTCCTCGTCACCCTGAAGCCCTAAGTCAACCCCCCCAAAACCCCCAGAGGAGCCATGCCGGTTAAGGGTTTAAGGCTCGAGAAGATTTACGGTCTACCCTAAGCCCTAACCCAGAGGGTCCAAGTACTCCCTATTGTAGGACTTTAGGGCCTTTTCAGGCACCAAAAAAAATGAGGACTACTTGGACCCTTAGGGTAAGCCCTGACTCAACCTCAAGACCCCAAAAGGAGCTGCGCCAGTGGATCAACACTGCAACTTATTGGAGCTCCAGCAATAGCCAGGCCGTTGCCTTTCCTGCAGCTTGTCCACTTCAGGTCTAGCTCACATACTCTAGGGTTTAGGGTTTTCCATAGTGGGAGGTTCATGGGTAGATGTAAATGGGGTTATAAGTCCCTTAATACAGGCCATGTTATCCTACTTACAAACCTTTTTTATACATACCCGTAAACCTCCCAGTAGTGAAGGTTTTGATATTTCGTTCTTACGTGTCGGTTTTTGAAGGGAAACAGCCAGTGCCGTATTTGTTGAAGGAGTATTCCTCAAGCAACGGAGTTTCTGGGTTCAACCCTCAAGCAAACGACTTTGGGTTCTATCCTAACACCGCCATCAACCAGAGAATATCGCACTGGTGGCATCGTGCAGCCAGGAATGCTTGTTTCGGGGTTGTTTGGGACCATGCCGGTCTTTGTTTGGAGCTTGAATCCGGAAGCAAACTTGGACTTGCCGGCCACGAACCTGTCCTTAGTATTAGAATCTAGCTATGGCAACAAGCCTCAAACCCAAAACCGTGCATCTCAATCTTACGCCCTCTCAATCTCATCCCGAGTCCCTTAAGACCTTCAGACCCTGTAGATGTACAAATTTACAAGCAAACTTAGATAGTGAACGGGGAACTTTAAACTTTTTGGCCTTATATATTAGCTCTATCTTAGAAAGTTTGAACTTTTTGGGGCCCGGTTGTTGAAGAAGAGAGCAAATTCTCCGAATACTTAGGCTGCTTTCGCTATCCATACCACGACAACCACGACGGCATCCGCCACGATGACCACTGTCACAGCAACGACATCTGGGACAGCCACCCGGAGCTGGATTGGTGGGCAATATAAAGCCTGAATAACAACGATAGGTTCGTGAATACACTTTTTCAGAAGATATTCATATAGTTCTAAAGGTATAACATGCCCCGCCAGAATCCTTTCAGGTCACTATGTTGCTTAGCGCGTTCGTGCGGACTCTAGGTCGGGGGGTTTAAAGGTCACCAACACCCCAAAATCATATGGCGGTGAGAACAATTGGGCCGTCATATTGCGCTTTATGGAGAGTCGTAGCTACCCTATTCGTACGGAGTTAAATTCTCGAATTGAGCGAAATCCCTTCCCCCGAACAAGAATACCACTGTCTGGAAACTCCCCCCAAAAAAGAATTATCACTGCCTCTAAAGACCTAATTTGCACCAGGGCGTCCAGGCGCAAGGGCAGGAGCAACAGCAACAGCGAGAGCAGGAGCAGGAGCAACCGCAAGAGCAAAAGCAAGAGCAACCGCAGAAGCAAGAGCAGGAGCAAGAGCACTATCAAGAGTAAGAGACGCAGCAGGAGCAGGAGCAAAAGCCAGCGCAGGAGCAGGAGCAAGATCTCCCGAATGTTTATTGGGGGCGCACCCTTAATTTAATCTTAGTGGGAATGGTTTATTGATGAGCAGCGTGGTGGAACCCAGAACCCTATATAGAGTACCCCCCAAAACCCTACACCCCACACCCAAGCCTACACAAAACCCTAGGCCCTAAGCTTTACACCCACGACCTCGACTTGGCTGTAGCTGAGGCTACGACTACGTCCTCCACCACCGTGGCCACTGCGACCGCAACGACCACATCAGGGACCAAGTTCAGGTTTAGGGTTTGGGTGTAGAGTTTAGATTATAAACACTAAGTCATGATCACTGAGCCCTAACCGTTTAGGTCTTGGCGTAGAAGCCTGGGCTGACAGGGGTTGCTGTTGCGGTTCTCGTTTACAGCTTGCAGGAGCACGACATCTTCGACCACAGTGAGAACTGCGTCTGCCACGACCACCTCGGGCGCAGCTGCCAAGTATGAAGTTGATGGCCTTCCCTAAGGGTCCAAGTAGTCCTTATTTATGGTTTTGGGTGCCTAAAAAGGCCCTAAAGTCCTGCAATAGGGAGTACTTGGACCCTCTGGGCTTGGGTTTAGGGGCTTGCGGCTTTTGGGCTTTAGCGTTTAGTGATGTTGATCTTAATGATATTTCGCTCTGGGCATCGAGAGTGGATATTAGGTCCAGCACCGTGAAGCTCAGGCTACACAAACCACAACCACCGTGACATCCTCAAGCACAATTACAACTGCCACTGCAGCCACTGCAACGACCACATCGGTCACAGCCGCCAGGAACTGGATTCGTCGATTTTGTTTGACTAATATTTAACTTGGCAATAAGAGTGGGGTTTGGGGTGATTAATTTGGTATGTTCGCAATAAGGACCGGAAGTATGGCAAAACATGGTCACTATATGTAACTGTATGGTCATATAGGGTATGATAGGTTGCACGATTTTGAGGTTTAGCTTCGAGGATCGGGTCTCTTGTCAAGTGAGCCGTAGAGACTAGGCTGACACCTCCATCCAAATTACGACCACGACATCCTCGACCACGGTGACAACCGCCTCTGCAACGACCACAACGGGGACGGCCACCGGGCACTGGATTCGTCGAGTTTCAAAACTGCTGAACTTGAGGTCTACGGTGCCAAGATAGTAGATTGGCCTCTGAACGAAGTTTTGTTCCGCGTAGGCTGGCGCTACCACCCAAACCACGACCACCACGATGTCCTGGACCGCAATCACGACTGCAACTGCTACGACCACAACGGCGACGGCCGCCGGGCACTGGATTCATCAAGCTTCGATTTGCTACATTGCGGGTTAAGAATTTAGCTTGAGGATAGTTAACATTGCTGGAGCCTAGGCTGATGATGCTACCCACACCACGACCACCACAGCATCCTTGACCACAATGTCGGCCACAATCACGGCTGCCACTGCAACGTCCACATCGGGGACAGCTCTCGGAATTGGATTTGTCGAATTTAAATTTGCTGGACCTAGAGTCATTTCAGCTTCTTATATGCTTTGGCCTGAACAGGTCGGCTGTACAGGGTCACATCGGGTACTGTCAGGAATACGTGGACCAATGTGGTAAGGGTTCGAACATGGGCTGTAGGGTATAGGGTTTAGTGTTTAGGGTATTATAGGGTTTAGGGTTTAGGGTGTAGGGATTAGGGTTTAGGGTATAGGATATAGGGTTTAGAGCTTAGGGCAATAGGGTTGAGTACATGGCGAGCCCCGAAGCCCAGGCTGATCTAGTCACCCAAAACACGACCACTGCGACCACTACCACATCATCTTCGGTCACGATGACCACAGCGACTGCAACTACCACGTCGCGGACAGCTGCCGGGCACTGGAATTGGAGTCCGCAAGAAGTTCTCCTTGCAGAACCCTTGCATACGGAGGGAACGCTTACACAACCTTGTAATACAGAGGCCTAAAACTTCAAAACTGCCAATAAATTTTGTGGGGGGTTCCTTATTAATCATTATAGTATAATATATTCCAGTGAGAAAATATTGCCTTAAGTTGTAGGATCCTCATTATAAGGACCCCCAAAATAAGGTACCCCTAATTTTCGGAAACTCCCATAAACCCTAAACACTCATACACCCTAAACCCTGTACAGCTTTAAGGGGCATCAGGATCGGCCCCTGGGCTCCGAGAGGTTTTCTTCCCCCGCTCAGCTGAGGCTGATTTAGTCCAAGCCACGAGCTCCACTACTGCTACTGCAACAACCACCTCCGTCACAGCTTCTTGGTAAGGTTTCCTTTAAGGGTCCCATAGGGGCTCCTTTGAGGGATCCATAAGGGTTCTATAAGGGTTTGGGGTTTTAGGGTCACAGCTTCTTGGTATAGAAGCCTTAATCATTAGAATAGGTCTATAAGGGGTTACTATAAGGGATCTACAGGGGTACTGCAATCTACAGAATGGGACGTGAAGGCCCTAATAATTAGAAGAGGGGGGTTTAGGGTTTCAGGGTTTAGGGTTTAGGACTGAAGTGTCTAGAGCTTTCAGCGTCTATTGTGTTTAGAGATCATGGAGTCACAGCGTCTTGGCTCTGACGCCTTGGGTTTAGTGTTTCGGGCTTTTGAGCTCTTCAGGTCTAGAGTTTAGCGTCCAGGGTTTAGGGCTGAAGGGGAAGGGTAATTAGTCAAATTTGATATCAGGTCTCGGGACCGGACCGAAGCCCCCTGCCAGGGAACTCTATTCTTCAAAATCTGAAATTCGACAAGAGCCCTAAGGCTTCAGCGCTAAGCCCTATACCCATATAGGCTCTAAGCCAACAAACCCCCCAATAAGCTCGCGAAAAGATCCCGAGAGAAGCCCCTAAACCCCTAACCCCTATAACCCCTAAACCCCAAAGCCCCAAAAACGCAAGGACATGCCGCGCCAAAGCTTTGCTGTTTCCTTTGCTTCGGATCGGCGTCTGAGGCAGACAAGCAGCTTAGGGTTTCAGGCTTACCTGTGGCCCAACATACCTACCTTTCTAAGCAGTTTATAATATAAGCAACTAAGTGCATGTGTATATATATATATATACATGTATTTAGGTATAAGTATATATATATATATATATGTGCAAGCAGGAAATGTCAGTGTTTTTCGGTTACAGGTAGGGTAACCCGCAGATTCAATAACTAGCCCTTAACGACTGCTCAAAGGCTGAATTGACCCGTAGCCATCCCAAAAGCCTCAGAGTGTTGTATGGTCTTTGGGTTCAACAGCCTTCGAACCCCCTCGGGGTCCTAAGTAGTTATAACCGAGAATGTACAGTTTCTGTATAGGGAAAAAGTATGATGATATAAGAAAGCAGCCCCCAGAACAGTACCTTGGGAACATGAGTCCTTCGAGCCTTCGGATTAGGATTTGATTGAAGCGCTTCGATGACCCAGTGCTGTATTGTGGCCCTCTGGTTTCTGAATTCCCTGGGCTGCAGGGCTACCCCCCTAATCCTGACTTAAAGGATCATGGGGCTTAGTAACTACGGTTTTTGCTATAGGATACCCATGGTACTTGTAGCCACATCTACTAAGTCCCATGATCCTCCAAGTCCTGTTGAACCCCTCACCCTGAACCTGAACCATTTAACTTGAAATATGAACCAAAGCACTGAAGAGACAAGTTGCAGCCGCGAACCATAGACCACAAATGGGAGTTTCCGAAACTAGGGGACCTTAATGTAGTACCCTAAATAGTAGGACCCTTATTATAAGGACCCCAAAATCAGGTACCCCGGTACCCCTAATTTTCCGAAACTCCCAAATCCCAATTCGGGTTCCCAGCGGCTGGACCCTCCTAAGAAGCAGGGCTTTTGCGGTTGAAGTCAAGATGTAGGCTTTTTCCGAGGTTTTGGGATCCACTTGTCAGGGTTGAGGGGCTTTGAAATCCAAGAGTCTACGATGTAGGTGGTTGTCAAAATTATGGTTCCTTTTGGGTCCCTAGTATAATACGGCACCTATTATTTAGGGTACCCACAGGGGTACCCTAATTTTGACAACCACCCATGTACATACCCTAAGCCCTAAATCTAAGCCCTAAACCATACACGTCCAGATTTTCGACTCGGGCTTCAAGGTGGCCAGAGAGGTTAGGGTTAGGGCTTCTCTGAACCCGGAATACCCTACCTTCTTAAGGACTTACAGAAGGAAATCAAAATAAGGAACCCTAAAAAGGTAGGTTCTTCAGGGTTAGGGCTTAGGGTCTGTGGTGACCGTCACTGCAGGGTTTGTGCATCCCAAACCTTGAACCGCTTTTGGACCTGGATGTCCAGTGTTTCGTGCCTAGTATAGTGGCTTGAACTACTAAATATTTTATTGGGTTCCTGAGAAGCAGAATTACAGGAGAATATACCCCACAACCCTGTTCTATTTCAGGGGCCCTGCAGTGGCCCTGCAGCATAGATCTCCGAGCCCCGAAGCCAGCAGGCGGCTGCTGTGTGCAATCATGCTGCTGGCAGTGAGCCGGTGAGGGCACTCCATGCCCCAAAAAGCCCAAGAGTCTAAAGACATAAACCGTGAACCCCTGCAGAACCCAAATTCAACCGCTACCCAGAGAGCCCAATACCCCTTACTAACGGAATATGGCTTAAATCATAAGAAGAAGCCCTATATATTTTAAGCCATATTCCTTATTAAGGGGTATTGGGCTCTCTGGGTACTGCTACATTCTACCCCACGAAGCCTCAAACGCAAATCCTGCCCTAAACATTCAGCCGTAACACCACTTTCAGGGTGCAGTTGGCCCTTGAACATCCGATCCCCAAAGTGAGATTGGTTCTTGTGAGGCATGCGGGCAGAACAGAAATTTCCGGGTTAAAGTGTACGGGTTTAGAGGTACATGGTAGGTTGGTTTTGTCCTTTAAGGGTTCTTTGCCAGTTTCTTGTGGGGTTCTGTAACGATTTCGGGTTTACGAGAGCATCACATGGGGGTTTCAGAATTCGGGATTGTCTGGGTTCGTATGTCTTCGGCTTCGGTGGTGTCAAGTAGGGAGTCAGATATCTAACCCTTGTGGGGGGTCCATATGACCAAACACAAAATACTTTGGCCCCAAAGTACCTATATGGGAATTACTATAATGAAGGCCAAACTATATACTATCTGGGTACATGGACCCTTAGGGCAAAAGTAAAGGTCATGGGTGCTACATGACGAGAGCCTGAACCCTAAACCCTAAACTCTACTGCTGATGGACAAAATCCTGCATGACCCTAAGGACTCTAAACTATGGGAACTATAGTATAAACTATGGGAACTATAGTATATTCCTTATAGTGGGTAATGCAGGATTTTGTCCATCAACAGTAGTTGGAGTTTGGAATGGCATCGGTTTGGTGCTTCTTGGGTTTGGACTGTCGGGGTATGGGCTTAGTGTGCGGTTTAGGGTTTAGGGTTTAGGATTGTCTTCGCAACTTCGGGTGTCTAATCGCTTCGTTGTTTGCTGGCTGTCGCATGCTAAGGTGTCATATGGCCGTAAGGCTCAACATGAACAGACCAGAAGGTGCCGGCAGAAGGAGCTGGCGAGACGTTGAGATATCAGCGTAGGGCTTTCAGCACATGATCAATACACGCGTCGATAGCATGACCCGTACCCTAAGGCTCTAAGGACTCAGATATTAAGGCTTTTGGGCCCAAAGGGCTTCTGGGCTGTTTTGAGCCTTAGGGATATAGTGCCGATAGGTTTGTGCCATGATTAATGTGATATGAAACTGTTCTAATTGTAAGGCCCCTATGTTCGTGTTCATCTCGGTTCGCCTCTGCCTCAATCGCCGGCTTGTCAACAGGTAGGTATCTGACAGGGAGTCCCGTTACGAGTAGGTCTCCTGGATTGTTTATGGCTTGCAGTTTCGTGCGCATTAAGGTGTTAGAGTCCAATGCCCGAACCCTAAACCCTGAACCCGTAAGCCCCAAACCCTAAACCCGAACCCAAGCTATGAAACCGAACACTCTGAGCGATTGAATTGATACACTTACTCGAAAGCCCGATGGCTCCATTCCCTATGCCAGAACTCCTTAGCTCCATACTTTCACGGTTCAGGGCTTTCGGGTTTAGGGCATAGGGCTGTAGGGTTTAGGGTCTAGGGTTTATTGCCTGTACCCTTTTCCCTGAACCAGAAGCCCTAAACCCTAAACCCCTAAACCCCTAAACCCCAAAACCCCTAAACCCTAAACCCCTAAACCCCTAAACCCCTAAACCCTAAACCCCAAAACCCCAAACCCTAAAGCCCTAAACGACCACCTTAAAAGCAGCCAGGTGTGAGCTCCCCCCGAGATCGGAAATGTCAATCCAGGGCCTCAAGCAGGTCCCCTGCTAGGGTTTCGGGTTTAGGGGTTTAGGGGGTTTAGGGGTTTAGGGTTAAGAGTCCAGGGTATGGGGGTTTAGGGTTAAGGTTTACTTGGGGACCCTAGGGAGTCCAGGGTATGGGAGTTTAGGATTTTAGGGTTTAGAGTTTTAGGGGTTTAGGGTTAAGAGTCCAGGGTATGGGGGTTTAGGATTTTAGGGTTTAGGGTTTAGGGTTTTAGGGGTTAGGGTTGTGGGGTTTATGGGGTTTAAGGATTAGGGTTTACCTTAACCCTGAAGAACCTACCTTTTTAGGGCTCCTTATTATGATTTCTTCATATAAGTCCTTAAAAATGTAGGTTCGTCGGGGTTAGGGTTTAGGGGGTATTAACATTTAGGGTGTAAGATTATGATGGCTTTTAGACTCACGGCTGGGGGCGAGGATTTATGTTCACGTCCATTAAGGGCTGTTTAGGATGAGGTGCGGCTCAGGGTTCCTGTTTCAGGGGCAGTGCAACGTTGTAGACCCCCGGTGAATAACCTCTCCTCCAAACAAGAGCTCTGCGACGGATCCCAGTACTCACCTGGTAGGAAAGGAAAGGAGGTTCACCATGAGGGGTCTGCATTTAGCTATAACGGCAAGCACCCAACCCCCTCCCCTGATGCACACAAAAACGCAAAGGGCACTGAACTTCACTTTCTGATCTTCATAGTTGGCGCTGAACTTCACTTTACTGTAGTAGAGATCTCCATCGCTGAGTATGTTTTCTTGTTTTTTTTCAGGAGTGTCTCTACGATAACCTAAAAAGTTTTAGGAATTCGGGGTAGTACTACTACGATAGAGGTCTTAACAAATTAGAACAGGGTGTAGGGATCTACTGTACTAGTTATAGTTACAATAATGAGGAACCCCCAGACCCCTATTCTAATAATTAAGGCTCGGCCCCCGTATTCACAGCTTGGTAATTTCAGGGGTGAGGTTGCAGATCAAACGACCGGGTGCTGATCGCTTTGTGGGATTCCCTGATGTAAGATTTTCATGGCATAGGGTTTCTAGGACCTCAATGACTCAACGGCCTAAGGCATGAGCCCGTAGATCCCTAGGGCATGGCATCCAGAAGCCACAGATGCCGGGCCCCGTCAGCACTGAAAGACGTCCTGGGGGCCTCCGATCTAGTTATTAATTAAACCCTGCATATCCTAAACCCTAAACCCCTAAACCCTAACCTAAACCCCTAAACCCCAGCCCTAACCCTGAACGCCCACAACCCCAAACCCTAAACCCTAAACCCCAAACCCTAAACCCTAAACCCCTAAACCCCTAAACCCCTAACCCCTAAACCCCAAACGCCCAAAACCTGGGGAACCCGAAGTTTCCCACACATCTACTTGGAGGGGCAGGAAACTTGCGGTTGATGATATAAATCTTGCATTACCCATTATAAGCCATATGCCATAGTTCCCATAGTTTAGAGTCCGAAGGGTCATGCAGGATTTTGTCCATCAGCCGTAGTATGGGTTCTTAAAGGGCTCCTTAAAGGGATCTCTAGGGTTCCTTGAAGGGATCTATGGGGTTCAGGGTTTAGGGTCTACTTGGAGGGGCAGGGGACTTAGTAAGCAGGTTATAAGTAGGCTTGGGGTAGCTCCATTCAGGGTACTTATAACTCTACTTATAACCTACTTACCAAGTCCCTTTGCCCCTCCAAGTAGGCCCTGGCTAGACATCCTAGCCCTAAACCCCTAGACCCCTTATAGATCCCTCAAAGGAACCTCCAAAGGGTTCTATAAGGAAGCTATATGAGCTCTATTTGGAGTTCATGGGTAGTTATAAGTAGGCCCTGTCATAAGTAGGATAGCTCTAGCTGCAGCCTATATTAAGGTAGCTATCATCCCTTTGTACTACCCATGAACCTCCAAGCACGTCCCTTTAGAGGAAATTACAGGAACCCATTAAAGGAACCCCAAGGCCCCACCAGAATTTCCTGAAGTTGCATGTCCCAATCGCATCAACGAGAAGGCCTGCACCAAATTAAGCTTCGACTCTGGACAGGCGTGTCAATGTCTGCCAAATCTCCGTCGTTGGTCGACACATGTTGACGGTCAAGACTGTCGGACTAGTCTAGCAAGAAAGTTGAGCATGTGCCAGACAAGAACCCGAGATGAACGTTTGGACTGCGACAAATCAATAGTCGGTCCTGCAACTCGGCATCGAGTCGAAGAACAACCGTGTGCGACACCTGCGTGCAGCGGAAAGGACACAGCACATTGCATTCATGAAACGGCGCGGCCTGACCTCAATAAACCGTAAGCGAGAGAAGCAAGCACGGACGCTGTCAGACAACATACAGACCTGGATCAGAGACTAACAATGCTGTTTTGTCGACCTTTCTCCGGCTGGCGAAGGAAATCCCTATCACTTCGTATAACCGCCTTCCCCTGCCAGCCATATTTACCCAAGTTTAGTCTTGCTGTCCAATCAACAAGTCGCTGCACTGAAAGATTTCGGCTCTGACACGGTGACGAGATCGAACATGGAGTTGCAGTTGCCTATTGGAGACATCCTGTTACCAAGTTGGGGATTCAAGGGTTTGGAAGCTTTAATGTGTGAGCTGGCAACAGTAGTGGGGCCCGCTTCGTGTTGCTTTCCGGTCTGGCACTGGATGTGGAAAACGACCCCAAACCCCAAACCCGAAACCCTAACCCCAAAACCCTAAACCAAAGCCTGAAACCCTAAACCAAACCCCTAAACCCTAAACCCAAACCTGAGACCCTCAACCCGAACCCCAAGGCCCCACCAGAATTCACCAAAGCACTCCTGTCAGGGCACCTTCGAAGGAAGGCTCTCGGGCGGCTACACCGGAGGCTGCTCGCCTGGGTCCTGTAAAGGAGCCCTTACCTTGAAGGAATCCCCTTAAAGAAACCCGTTATAGATCCCTTAAAGGAATCCCTTTAGAGGAACCCTTATAGATCCCTTGAAGGAATCCCCTTAAAGAAGCCCGTTATAGATCCCTTAAAGGAATCCCTTTAGAGGAACCCTTATAGATCCCTTGAAGGAATCCCCTTAAAGAAACCCGTTATAGATCCCTTAAAGGAATCCCTTTAGAGGAACCCTTATAGATACCTTGAGGGATCCCCTGAGGGCCCCTTCAAGGGTGTAGGGCAGAGGATGGTGGGTTCAGGATTTCCGTGTTCGGATTGAGGCTTCAGGGTTAAGAGTACGGGGTTCAGAGTTCAGGGTTCAGAGTTTACGGTTTGGGGTTTAGGGTTCAGAGTTTAGGGTTTAGGGTTCAGAGTTTAGGGTTTAGGGTTGCTACTTAAATAAAGGATCATGGGACGTAGTAACTAGGGTTATAATTGGGGTAACTATACTTATAAGTATTTGTAACCTCAATTAAGGTACCTATAACCATACTTACTAAGTCCCATGATCCTCCAAGCACAGCGCGCCCAAAATCCCTGTGCTAATGATTCAGGCGCTCGGGTATTTGGCGCCTTGGGGTTTGTTTAGGGATATCACCCTTTCTTTTACGCAGAGGGTTCCTTTAGACTAGCACAGGGTCAAGACTTGGTTTTGCTGCAACCTAAGCCGGAACCGAAAACCCCTAAACCCTTTAACCCTGCAAACCCTCCAGCCCCAAACCCCTAAGTCCTGAAACCCTAGACCCTAAACCCATTAAATCACCCCACCCGGAGATTTGGGGGCTCTAAACCCTACACCCCCTAAACCCCCTAAACCGTTCTAAACTTGCTCATGCCGCAGACTCCGAAACGGGCGAGAGAATCGGTTGCCACGAGGCCCTACCCGGTCACAGGGAAGCAGGGCTCCTCATAGCTATGGGGTTTAGGGTTTAGATCCTATACCTAGTAGTAGAGTAAGTAACCTTTAATCTTTTTGGGTAGTATAGTCCCGATATAATCCCTATATAACCACAAAGGTTAACCTTTGGTTCCCCATGATGCACGACAAGTAGGTACAAGGGATCTTCACAGGGCTCTATAAGGGTTGAGTTTGGCGACCTCAGGGACTTCGACAACTGGAATAGGGTTTTCGGAGCAGGTTTTAGCGTAGTAAACGGAGTTTTATAAGGATTCTTCAGAGGATCCTACGAGGGTTCTTAAAAGGGCTCTATGCGGGTTTAGTATGGGGACCTTCATGATTCGACAAGGGTTATGGGGTATTTTAAAATATAGCCACGGTTTTCATAATTTGAAGATCGAGGCTCTTGGAGTGGGTTTTGGAGTACCATACTTTAATACTGTTTTGGTACCTGTTACTTAAAGGGTACCAGTTATGGAATGAAAGTCTATACCATTTTCCCTGCATGGTTACTTCAAAGCCCAAGGGAGTTGCCCCGGGATCGCGGGGTGTAGTAAGTAGGGTTTGCGTTTGATAGGCTTTAGCTGGACCCTAAAGAAACTACATGCTTAGGGGTCCTTATTCTGATTTCCTTAAAAGGGTTCTTAAAAGGGTAGGTTGTTTGGGGTTAAGGCAGGGGTTAGGTTCCCGGTTTGGGGGATCCTTCCAAGTAGAAGATCCGGTGTCTCCTGCCTTTGAACCCCCCACACACTCACACACATTTGCATTCATGTATATGTTGATTGCACATATACATGTTCATGACTACTTGCTGATGTGTGCTACGGCGTGTTCATGCATGTAGTAGCTTATTGAGTTCTTTTATGTACTTTTTGCTGATAAAGACCAACTGTAGCCCATTGTATTGGTAACCGGGCTACTAGTTGGGCGTAATTACTTGGAGGGGCAGGGGACTTAGTAAGTAGGGTTATAATTGGGGTAACTCCATTTAGGGTACTTTATAACTCTACTTTAACCTACTTGCTAAGTCCCCTGCCCCTCCAAGTAGTTTTTTGTAGCATACCACATGCTGCGGAGGAGTTTAACCATGTGTGCTCGCAGGCATTGTGTTTAATTCAGTGTTTTTTCCAGGCGTTGGTCGACACTGTTGGGTTAACGTCGACATTTGTCTTCATACCCTGATGTGTCCGGATTTAGGTACTTCAAGGGATAAGGTGGGCTAATACACTTTATGGGTAGAAGGACCCCGTTAAAGGAACCCTTAGAAGAGACCTTATAGGTACATGGAGCCTTAGGCCAGAGGACCGTCGATTTCCTAGATTTTTGGATTGCTTGGTGCTTCAAGGATGTCGTGCTGCTGGCATGGCGCACGTCAATCGCGGTACCTATAGTCTCCACTGTAGTTCCTCTATTTCTTAGGGTCCTAAATTTGTAATTTTGTCAAACCAAAGCAGCAACTACAATGGAGACCAGAGGTAGTTATAATCTTATGGGCAAGTCCTTTGGTTGAACTTTGCAGTATTGTGGCAGCTGCTGCAGTAAGCCCCCAGACCTAAACCCAGGAATTCAACCCTAAACCCCTGAACCTAAGATCTCACAACCCACAACATTTATTCTAAATCCAAACTCTACACCGAGCCCCAGACCATTGACCCTAAACCGAAAGCGGCAGCATTGAGACGGGGTCAGACTAGTCAGTAGCAAGTTGCCTCTGTAGACGTGAACAACATTTACTTTTCAAAAGCATATCCTAGCACCATATTCTAATTTAACTCATGAACCCTAAACCATGAACCCTAATTCCTTCTAGGATGCAGCAGACTGCCGCCCCATGGAAAAGGGAGTTCAAAAAAAACCTAATTCCTAAACCTTTCGGGCCCCCCTGAGCCCTAACCCTGTCAGGCTGCGCCTCGCGTATGAGGCCGCCAAGGCAGCTGGCCTCCCAAACGAGGACGTTTGTGGCATTAGTATCGGGTTTAGGGTCCCGCTAAAACTTTGTCATAGTTGGGAAACATTTTTGCTTTTTTAAGGGTACTTAAACCCAAGAAGGAATAAACATGTACATGTTTAACCCTAGCCCAACCATGAATTAGAAAAGGATCTATAGGGTTGAGGGTTAAGGCTCTATACTGTAGGGTATAGGATGTAGGGTTGAGGGTTGCGTGCATTAGGGCTCGGGGCTTTGATTGGGGTTTGTGGCCGTGGGTTTTAGGGTTTAGGGGTTACCTTACGGATTCTGTAGGGTCTACGGGTTGGCTTTCACTGGCAATGTCGCTGAGGTTCAGGATTTGGGGGTTTAGGCTTGAGCTTTTTTGTAGTTTCGTTCGCGAAAATGTAGCAGATCGGTCGCGCCTCACTAGGTAGAATCGGAACCCTAAGATCCCCGAGAGCATTTCATTTTTAAGGGAGCCCCGAACCCCAAAACCAACAGCCCCCCAAACACCTGCACCCACACCGAACTCCTTAAACCCAAGACTCCAAAACCACGGCCCCATAATAAGTAAAACCCCAAAAGCTCCATCGCTAAACTGCGTGGACACTAAACCCTAAACCCTGCCTTGACAGGACACGGTGGTGGCGAAGGCAGATGCCCTGCTCAAGTGTCAGGCACCCGCACCTGTCAGGATTTCAGATCCTACCGGTGATGATATAAATCCAGCACTACCTTAAGGACCCTAAACTATGGGAATTCTGATACATTCGCTATTCTGGATAATGCAGGATGTATATCATCAACACTAGGACGGCTGGAGTTCAAGGGTCTGAGGAAGGAGTAAGAGTAGGTCCTCAGTGTTCATCAATGTGCCACGGTCTCTATTCCCGTCTCTTTGTGTTGGTTGACAGCCGGCCTTATGCTTAGAATCCCCATTAAAACATGGAAACATCAATACATACATATATATATATATGTATTTTTTATATAAAGGAATTATATTGTTTTTTATAGCCATGTGGAGAGGCTTTGAGGATCTGTCTGCAAGATTGTGGATGGTCGTTGTTGAAGGGGTGTTGGGCTCTCCAGTAATATCCAGGACCAAATATTGAGTCCCATGGTCCCATCGTGGTTGACTCATTACAGGAAGCGGCATACTGAAGCGTGCTGCTTGTGCACAGTCCCGATAGGCCGATAGGCTTATAGCTCCACATGTAGGTGAAGAGAGTGCAGCAGTCGGCAACCACGCAGGAGAATCACCGACGCGCCTTGCTACAAGCGATGGCACAGGCGAAGTGGTCGCGGGACTGTAGCCCGAAACCAACCACACCAACCCTAGATTACCAACCCGGCCACAATTTAGCCGATAGTCAAAGTTTAGTGAAAGCCGTGAATGCTTGAATGTTTCGGTTGGTACATGTACAAACATCCTCATTGAATTGATGTCTAAGCTCTTGGACCCCGCTCCATTGGACCCCCTAAATGTGAACACTGGTATTTTCTTCACAGAGTCCTCGCGGTGCAAGCAGGTTGCGACATGCCAGGGTCGAGGTAAGTCCAGAAACAACCATACCCTCCTGTTGTCAGTGCAATACTTTAAGCTCAGCTACTCATGGTAATGTCTACGACTACATAGTAGATTCGTGTTCGTTAACACCACTATGCTAGCCTCACGGTACCCAGGACAAGGAACGGATAGAATGGGCATTGCTTTGGCTATATATGTTGGCTGCTTGTCATGTTCTGACCATCCGCAAAGTTGCGGAGAAATTCATATCTTTTACAAACCCTGGGCATCAAAATAGCCCAAGAGTCAAGAGCCTTTTATAGTATGGTCTTTGGGCCCAAAAGCATTAATATATGAGTCCTTAGATCCTTAGGGTTTGACACATGCGAGCCGTTTCGACAAGTCCTTGCGTGGGCCTTTGCTCACCGAAGTCATACTGTAGGGGCCTTATTAATCACCGATACTATTTTTTGGGGGTTCCAGATTATAATATACGTATATATATATATATATATATATATATATATATATATGCATGCATATATATGTATGTATATATATATATATATATATATGTGTATATTGTAATGGGCCCCCAAACGATGCTGACCGCGGCTTTCGGACGGCCATTGGCGGCCTTCAGAACCCCTGGGCTCCAAGTATATAAATACTGTTGATGATTTATATATATATATATATATATATATATAAATCCTGCATTACCAATTATAGGGAATTTTCCATAATTCCCATAGTTTAGGGCCCTTAAGATAATGCAGGATTTGTATCATCAACCGTAGTACCTTTTTTCTGGCCTAAGGTCTATAAATACTAGCTACTTTACTTTGGGCTTTTTGGAGCCCCAGGAGAAGGATAACGAATCGTCCTTGCAGGACGATAATATTTCTCTGAGATGCAACACACACACACACAGAAACATACTACAGGGGCCTTAGTAATCACTGATACTATTTGGGGGGGTTCCTGACAATAATATTTAATCTATAGTATAATGGCCCCCAAACCCTATTCTAATTGTTAAGGCCCCTGCATTATATTATAGTACCAGTACCCTTGTAGATCCCTTATAGTACCCTGTTAAGGATCCCTTTAAGGGAACCCTAAACCCTGATTCTAATCATTAAGGCCCCTATGTTAGCTTCACGCAGACGGAGCAGCGCAGGAAACGCCAGCGTGAGGAACTTCCCCCTGGGGGAGGTCCCTTATTAGATTTAAAGGGACCCTCAAAATCCTATTTTGATGTATTAACGCCCTTATATTATACAACACCAAAGCAGCCGAAGAGACGCCACCGACCAGACCATGGGTGGCAAAAGGAACGACGGCTCAGATTTTGGACGGAGGCACCCTCCTTTTTGATTTTGGGATTGGAGGAGGCTTTTCCATGGTTGCCAGAGTGGTGCCCAGACCTTCCATAATCCCTTAATTAAGGGATATTCCTTAATTTAAGGGATATTCCGTAATTTAAGGGATATTCCCTAATTTATGGGATATTCCTTAATTTAAGTGATATTCCTTAATTAAGGGATTTTGGAAGGTGTGGGTGAGTGTCCGCGAGGGAAAGGCTCCTCCTGAGCGCTTGCGGTGGCCGAGAAGGCAGCCACAAGGGATGCAGCTCGCGACCCAGAGAGCCCAATACCCCTACCTTGATAGTACCCCTTATGGTACCCTTACCCAGAGAGCCCAAAACACCTGAATTGAGGAATATAGCTTAAATCATAATATGAAGCCCGATATAACTTAAGCCAGATTCCTTAATTAAGGGGTATTGGGCTCTCTGGCGTCAGTGACCACAATGACAGCATCTGCAGCGTCTGGTGTCCTGCTTCCCGCTGCCGCATCAAACCATGCCGATTCTCGCACACATGACCGATTCCGAATGCCAGCGCATTGGCTTCTAGGGAAAGGTCAATCATTAATGGTTTTGCAATCATTCTTGTTAATTAGTTAACTATGATCGCTCTTCTCCGTCTTCTTGTACTGACTTGTATTACTACATTTAGGGTCTGTTGTAGGGATGTGCTCTCGAGCTTTCGATGCGCAGACGTGAATTTAGAGGGTGCGTAGCGAGTGTATGGGAGCTCGGCTGGAGGGTTATCTCATAGGGATCCTTAGGGGTGTAGGTGGAGGGGGGGTAGGGGGCCTTAAGGCCCATAATAAGGACTAATAAGGCCAATTTAAGGAAATATAGTCCCCTACACCCCTCCACCCTACACCCCTAAGGAGCCCTATGATTATCTGGGTCGCATTTGGGCTTGGGGTTTAGGTTTCAGGGTTCCGCCTTCGGGATGGTTGGCTTAGGGATAATTCACCCAGGATGCCCAGTAGTACCCTTATTCCCTTTTTGTAGTCCTAGGTTCCTTGTAAAGTTACCCAATACCAGGGGGAGAGGCCTTTTTATTCTTAGGTTACTGGGTATCCTGTGATAAATCACTGTTCAGGGATCCAGGGGGTTTAGGTTTCAGGGCTTGACCCTCCAGCTTCAGGGTTACGGCTCAGGGTTGTTTTAGGGTTAACGTTTGGGGTTACGGTCGTTTGAGTTAAACTTCAGATTCGGTGGCAATTTAGGTACCCGATACACGAATGGTCGGTGTTCGCCAAAGACTTAGTCATATGGAACCCGAAGGAATAGCACCACTACTTATATAGGTCCTTGTACCCTGAACCCCAAAGCCTAAACTAACCCTACATCCTAAACGGACTAACCCTTGTCATTCCGAAACCCGCAACTAGCCCTAAGCTCTAAAGACTCCTTTAAAGGCAACCCCTAAAGGAACCCTTTGAGGGGTACGGGCGAAACACTCCGCGAGCAGGCCGCTGACGCGTTTGCGCGCGCTCGTCGTGCCGAAGATCTGCCCAGCCTCAAGCAAATCAAGGACGTGGGAAAGGATTCTTTGAAGGGGTCCATTACGGGCTAGAGTTTGATTGGGGGCACCTTAAACCTAAGATTTAGACTTCGCAAGTCAAAGCAAGGCTTCCCTAACCCTTAAACCCCGAACCCTAAAGCCCAAAGCCCCAGAGCCGTCAAAACCCAAGCCCTACACCGTAAACCCCAACCCTATGGAGCCCTTTATGGACCCCATACAGATGCATTTAAAGCTTAATCCTAAACCGTATAGATCCCTCTAAAGGACCCTTATAGATCCCCGTACAGGACCGTTACACAGATCTCTTAAAAGCAAGGACGACCATTATAGATCCCTTTTAGTAGCCCTCATATTCGACCCCTTTAAAGTAACCCTATATTCTCATTATAAAGGCCCCTATATCAACGCGAGGACGACGTGAGTATAATCCTAAACCCTATCGATCCCTTTAAAGGACCCTTATAGATCACTGTGAAGGACCGTTATATGGGAGTTTCCGAAAATAGGGGACCCTAATATAGTACCCCCCAATAGTAGGATCCTCATTATAAGGACCCCAATATAAGGTACCACTATTTTTCGGAAACTCTAAACCCTAAACCCTAAACCCTTTATAGAACCCTTATAGATCCCTTTAAGGAACCCTTATAGATCCCTTTAAGGATATAGATCTCTTAAAAGCAAGGACGACCTGAGTGCGCTGCCGGGGGATCTCCCCGCTGCTCGCCTCCTGGTGCCAGAGATTCGCGAGGCGCCGGCCTCTTTTAGGCCTTTTCCGGAGGTTTCCGTCTCGGCTTCCTTTAAGGGTTCCTTTAAGAGCTATAGCATTATAGTAGGGTTTAGGATTATAGCAGAGTTTAGGGATTAGGGGGTTTGGGGCTTCAGATTTAGGGATTCTTTAAGGCTTCCCTCGAGGGTTTCCTCAAGGGTTGCTTTAAAGATTTATGCTTTTGTGGTTTAGTGTTCATCCACGGTCCCAGACACTCCACAAACCCCATAGTTCAGGAATGCACCTTGTGTAAGTTATAGAAGGAAACCTTGCAAGACTTAGGACGTAGGCTTAGTCAGTCCTAGAATCAGTTTTGCTCTTGTTGAATCTTTAAGGTGTTATCTTCAGGGTTGCCTAAAGGTTCTTGGCAGTGCTCTATTTTCTAGCGATGAGTTTAGGGTTTAGGGTTTAGAGTTTACAGTTTCGTTTTTTGTAGTAAGGGTTCAGGGTTACGGGTCCATCTACGGTTTAGGGTCTACCTGTACACTGCAGCGCATACCTTGTAAAGGGTTTGTATGTACAATCATGAGAAGACTGCCAGACGGAAATGGTCGTGCAAAAAGAAATCCATTACAGTAATGTAGGAACCTGATTAAGAAACCCTAGGCCTAGAACACCAAAATAGCAGGATTCATACAAGCAACCCAAATAAAGGCCCAAGGTTTCTTAATCAGGTTCCTACATTACCCTTGAAGGGACCCTATCTTCGTACCATTTTAAATAGTAAACTTGAAGGACCTCGATCAAAGAACTGAACTCGGTTATAGAACCTCATAGTACCTTAACCAGAAAACCACGGTGCCCGTTGAGGCTGCTAAGCTTGGAGACAGGATCTGCAGCCGCAAAGAACGGAGCTATGAAAAAGACACGCCAAAACCCTAATCTGCCGTCGCGAAAACCAAATCAATCCCTAAACCCTAAACCGATGGTACCTTAAGGCACCTTAGCCCTAAACCCTGAGCCCCAAACCTCTAAAGCCTTGAGGCACCCTTAACCCCCAAAGCACCCCTATCCCTAAACCCTAAGTAAAACTCTAAAGCCTTAGGGTACCCTTATCTTGGATCCTTTCGCCAGGTGGAGGCTCTGAGGCGCCAAGTGCACAACGCCATCGAGGACGTCGGGTGTATCAAGAGGGTCTGTATCCCTCGGGCTCCAAAAAGCCCAATCTTGGCAGTAATTATATAGACTTAGCCCCAAAGTAGGTACTACTTTGTATACTCGGAGCCCCAGGGTATCGGCGGAAAGGTTGGCCCAGTTTTCCAACCCGCCTCCACCCAAGGTAGTTCTGGGCCTTAGTCGGAGCTCCAGCAAACAAGATACGTACACTCGGTCTCCCAGTGGGCCCGTGTTCCCCTTTTTTGTAATCTTAGGTTCCTTACAAAGCTGCGCAGTACCGGCAAGGGAGCCCTGCTTATTCCTAGGCTACTGGTGGTCACAGTATATAACACTAATGTAGGCACAAATACCCAAAGGGTCCTATGTACCTATATAGTAGAATGTATTTTTCTCTATAAGGAATTGTAATTCTGATCCAGGGAAGTATCACCCATAACAGCACATAGAACCCTTTAAAAGCTAAGCTCCCTAAACCCTACACCCCTAAACCCTAAGCCCTTACTAATAACAATACATAGGACCCTTTGGGATAGGATCCTTCCATGCCCGATATCCCGAAGTTCGAGAAATCCTCGTGCATGATGCCGCCCGCAGGACATCAAAGGCCACCTTCGTGTGTTTTGCCGAATCCGGCCGCTCAACGAGAAGGTGCCATCGGGTAGGGTTCAGGGTTTGGGAGCTGTCAGGGTTTAGGGTTCGGGGGTTTAGGGTTGAGGGGTAGCTCAAGCTAACACATCTGGGTGTTCCTTTGCCCCAAATCATTGGTCATCTCTATTGTCTGTTACATGCAATGTAAGCCCCCAGGGCTTTACACCTCAATTGGGAGTCAAACTGACTTATGGCCCTATATAAACCTGCACACCCCAAACCCCTATACACCTAATTGCAAAAGTGCTTAGAGTGGCTCCGGCGTTTGCTTCTTGTTGTCGCTTATATCAGTGCTGTTACTATACATTCTATCATTTTTCTGAGTTCATGGAGCATTGGGGTCGTGGGTGCTTGTCATGGACTCTTGAGGTATCAGACATTTGCTCCACACGTGGGCTGTTCGAATAAACTAGGTCCTCATCCTTGTTCCATCGTCGCCTACTTGTGTTAATCCGTTTTGGGTCCATGGCTCATACAGAACTTTGTCGCCCTTCCCGCCCCGGCGGCCGGGAGGGGGCTGTGTGAATTTGAGTTCCGGTAAATAGAATGGAAAGTTGTGTGAGAGTAGATACGCAGGAGCCCAGAAGTGCAAGCTGAGGTACAGCATGCAATCTCATCTACAGGGGTGCCTGCATGGCCGCCAAAACAAGTCAAGAGAGCGCACGTCTCTCATGTAGATTTCAGCGTGAAGCCCCAAGACTATACCCCAAGAAAACAGCATGCAAAATCTACGAGCCATTGAAACTTCCAATCAGGATCATCTCAGCACCTCCAAAACAGATCACACGTGCAGCCCCCCGTGCAAACTATGTGTGCGAGCACGGTTTTTGGTTGATGTACAGCTCGGTGTGCATGCAGGAGGCTCGCAGTGGCGATGAAGAGGTGGTTCGAGTGGTGGGCAGGCCCAGTTCTGTTGTGCATTCGCCTCGGTATTTTGGAGTACTGAGGGTTCAGGATCGACATTGTTCTAATCATAAACCCTTTTCCCTACTAAACCTTGCCCCCGGAAACCCACGCATGGTTGTGGCTTTTTGATTCTTGCTCTCTATAGGTCCCAGAAGGGAAATAGGATGAGACTGGAGTTAAGCATATGGTCCTAATCTCGACAACTTCCATGTTAAATTCGCGAAACATACATATTGATTAGGTGTCCCAAACTTCGGGTGTTCAGTACCAGAGTAGATTCCGTCGTGTTTTGTTCTCGAGCTGTGTGGAGGTCTTGGGTGATCTGAAAGGGCGCACATG
Source organism: Symbiodinium sp. CCMP2592 (assembly GCA_905221615.1). Classification (NCBI taxonomy): domain Eukaryota; class Dinophyceae; order Suessiales; family Symbiodiniaceae; genus Symbiodinium; species Symbiodinium sp. CCMP2592. The sequence goes on along the minus strand of CAJNDT010005702.1, from coordinate 470,137 downwards.
GGACTCCCAAGCGGGGCTTCCATTGTTTGGGCATCCTCACAAGAAGAGTCCTACCGTTTGTTGTTGTTCGCCTCCCTGTGTGTGAAACTTCCACATCGTTCTAGGACTAGGACCACTAATTAAGGCCCGTCTGATTCTGCACAGATCCTGGGACACTTGCCGTGCTACTCATCCTGGACACAGTTTTCGAATTTTCCAGCAGCTTCCAGAGTCGACAGCCTGAAACCCGAAACCTTAAATAATTTTGGATCCTACATAACTACCAATACTATTTTGGGGGTTCCTTATTGCAGTTATAGTATAGCATGCCCCAAAACCTTCTTCTAATTTTGAAGGCTACTATGGAACTGTTGATGGACAAAATCCTGCATGACCCATAATAAGGAATATACCATAATTCCCATAGTTTCGGGTCCTTAGGGTCATGCAGGATTTTGTCCATCAGCAGTATGACTAAGGTGGACATGATGCGCTTGGAGGCCAGCTCTGTCCTTCGCTGTGACATGGGTTTCTTGCAACCTGGGTTGCGCCATACTAAACCCTAACCCTAAACCCTAAACCCTACTGGTCCCTAGTTATGGTTTTTGGTACCGAATAAGGCCCCAAAGTCCTATAATAGGGAGTACTTGGACCCTCTGGGTTAGGCGTGTCTGCAGAGTTTAGGGGTTTAGGGTTTGGGGGTTTAGGGTTTAGGGCACTTATCCCTCTGTTAAAGTTCTGACTTGAGAGTAGGTCCTCGCGACTCGTGGCTTTGAGAGGTCCATAGCGGCCTACTGCCTGTTCCCAAAGCATAGCCGTGGTATAGGGAGCTATCACATACACTAAGCACCCATGTGCCCATACGGTGTAAAGTAGTGTAGACAGAAGACTTGTGCTTTGTTCTATGACGTACCTTATTCAAAAAAGACCCTAATGCCAACATATATCCCATGTCCCATGTAGGTTCGTGTTATGCGAACCCGGGATGATCCAAGTAGTACCCACAACCCATTAGTATGCCAGAGAGGTGTAGATACTCAGAGACTCCTAAGCAGCTTAGTTGAGGAGTATACCCTGGATTGCAATAGGAATCTCGTAAGAATCCAGGAATATTATGTGGTGCTCCTTGCCAGTTCCTAAACCCTATTCTAGGCGCGTGTCACTTTGCAGACGTTCTCTGACCCTAAACCCCATTAGCCACAAACCTCACAACTTACCTGCGGCTTTACTTTGGCCAAGACCCTCTTCCCATCCTTCCAAGTAACCTGTTGCTATAGCAATGTGAACGAAAAAGTGGTTAGTAGTTTCTCGAACCCTTTTCCCTAAACCCCAAACCCTGGCACGTAAACCCGAGGCCCCGAACTCAGACCAGGGTTCAGTGTATTTAGGGTTTAGATGTTGTTGGGTTTTTAGGGTTTGGCGCCTCGGCATCTTAGGTTAATTAGAAAATATGGGTTTAGGGTTTAGGTGTTTCTAGGTTTTTGAGGGTTTGGGGCCTGGGCAACTTAGGTTCGGAAATTTAAGTTCAGGGGTTTGGGGTCAGACGTTCAGCCACAGAAGCGTTTAGACCGCCTGCTGCAGCCATGTACCCTGGCGTGGTACACCCGGAACAAGGGTTCCGCCACTTCAAATGAAATCCAGAGCGTCCAAGCACTCCCTATTGTAGGACTTTATGTAGGGCCTTTTTGGGATTTTTTGGGTACCAAAACCATAAAATAAGGACTACTTGGACCCTTCGGGAAACTCGAAACACCGTACGATCAACTCTCCGCACTTCGGGCACTCAAAGACTATGAAGTCATGTACCGGCCATGCAAAATGTGCACTTCCTGCTGCACACATGTTCCAGCCGGGGGAAAAATCAGAAATGTGGTTTTTACAGGCTGCTCACCGAGTTTTGAGCTGCATGGCGGAAGGAGATTGTACTCCGAAAGCTCTTCGGGCATTTACTCTTGTCTCGTGGACCGACAAGGATGGACGGGAAACGGCGATACTGATGACGAGCAATCCCGCGTCATTGAGTTTAGGACGCTGGATTTGGCTTCCCTGTCGAGCCCGGGGCCCTAGAATGCTGCTTTAAGCCTGCAGTACCCCACAACAGTGAATCTAAAACTCGTAAACTCCAACTTAAACCTGAGCTCGTGAACCCGGAACCCTGAGCTCCTAACCCCGAACCCCAAAGTCCGAAAACTCGAACCTAAGTTCGTGAACCCGAATTCCTAACCCAATGCTTCCAAGGACCTTATAATTAGGGCCCAGGACCCAATAATCAGGTCCCTGGAAGCCTGCCTAAACTCTTACTGTAAACTCCTAAGCTCTAAACTGCCTAAACCCTAAACCCAACCTAAGACGCCTGATTAAGGCGGGCTGGCGAGACATCAAAAGTCCGATGCACTTACAAAAAAAACCAACCTAAGCTCGTGAACCCGAAAGCCTAAAAAGGTGCAGCAGTTTGGGACTGTAAACTCCTAAACTCTAAACTCATAAACTCTAAACCCAACCTAAGCTCCTAAAAAGGTGCAGCAGTTTGGGAACTACGCCTTCGACGGTGTTTTTGCACCGGGCAGCCAGGAGGAGGTCTTCGAGGACCGCTTTGGGGGCCTTCGGCTTAGGGTTTAGGTCCCTTTAGGGTTTAGGGTTTCGGGACGGTTTAGGTTCTTAAAGGGCTCCTTATAGGGATCTAAAGGGATCTGTGGGGCTTTGGGTTTAGGTCCGTTTAGGGTTTAGGGTTTAGGTCCTTTTAGTAATTTTAGAACTTCGGGTTTAGGGTTTAGGGTTGGCTTAGGGTTTAGAGTTTAGGGAGGGTTTAGGTCCGTTTAGGGTTTAGGGTTTCGGGTTGGTTTAGGGTTTAGGGAAGGTTTAGGTCCGTTTAGGGCTTAGGGCTAATGCGTGGAGGGGCAGGGGACTTAGTAAGGGTTCTCAAAGGGCTCCCTATAGGGATTTATAGGGTTCCTTAAAGGGATCTATGGGGCTTAGGGTTTAGGTCCATTTAGGGTTTAGGTCCGTTTAGGGTTTAGGGTTTAGGGAGGGTTTAGGTCCGTTTAGGGCTTAGGGCTAATGCTTGGAGGGGCAGGGGACTTAGTAAGGGTTCTCAAAGGGCTCCTAATAGGGATTTATAGGGTTCCTTAAAGGGATCTATGGGGTTTAGGGTTTAGGTCCATTTAGGGTTTAGGTCCGTTTAGGGTTTAGGGTTTAGGGAGGGTTTAGGTCCGTTTAGAGCTTAGGGCTAATGCTTGGAGGGGCAGGGGACTTAGTAAGGGTTCTTAAAGGGCTCCTTGTAGGGATCTATAGGCTTCCTTAAAGGGATCTATGGGGTTTAGGGTTTAGGTCCGTTTAGGGTTTAGGTCCGTTTAGGGTTTAGGGTTTAGGGAGGGTTTAGGTCCGTTTAGAGCTTAGGGCTAATGCTTGGAGGGGCAGGGGACTCAGTAAGGGTTCTTAAAGGGCTCCTTGTAGGGATCTATAGGATTCCTTAAAGGGATCTATGGGGTTTAGGGTTTAGGTCCGTTTAGGGCTTCGGGCTTACCTTAACCCGGAATAACCTCTTAAGGATTTATATAAGGAAATCATAATTAGGAACCCTACAAAGGCAGGTTATTCAGGGTTACGGTAGGGTTGAGGGCTAACAAAGATGTAGGGTTGCGGTTGAGATTAGGGTAGGTGTTTGCGGTTCAGGGCTTCGGGCTTCGTGATAGGGCGTAGGTGTTGTTTATCGGACTTGGGGCTTATAGCAGAAGCCAGAAAGTTGGAGCATCATCATCCTCATGCTCTGTAGGTAAAGTATACGGGATCCTAGCACTAGTCCTCCTAAAGTCATGTTCCACCTTTCTACTTTCTGGCTTCTACTATTGGGCTAACAAGGGTTCAGGGTTGAGGGCTTTGGGTTTCGGGTGTAGGGGCTGAAGGTTTTGGGTTTGCATTTGAGATTGATAGCGCCTGTAAAGTGTGGGGTTGACACTCCTGGTTCGGGGCTTTGGGTTTAAATGGGGTGTTGGGTTTTGGGTTGTGGGTCTAGGGCTTAGGATTGATTAGGGTTTGAGGTTCCCGTCGAAGGCTCTGCAAGGGTGATACATAATATATATTTTTTTGGCATTTGGGTGCTTTCAGAGGTGTCCGCTGCCGAATTTAGTTGCACTTCTCCCTGAATGGCAGAAAAGGCTTTGCCAGGGAGTGTCTCCAGAAACTCGGGGGCCCATGTACAATCGGCCATTTTCCGTCTTGGAAATCTTGCCACGCCGCCCGTAGTTCCTTAGGGAGTAGAAGCAGGGGATCTTTGACCACGACTGCGTTAAGCACACCACTACAACCCTGTTTCCACGCAGTTTCCCAGTCATCAGGGATGCTATACACTGGTGTGCTCTGGGTCCCGTTGTCTCCCTGGTGCCGCTTGACTGCGGCGTCCCAGTCGAAAGAATCGACTGTTCTGCGGAACTCTGCCATCGATTGCAGGATTTGAGACTCGCGCTGAGTCTTCGAAGTTCCTTGTACTCCATCTTTGGCAAGGCGCTGTAGGCCATCCCTCATCCCAACAAACTGCTGGGCGCTCCACTGGTCGAGGTCCTTGTCCGCGAACACCACTTCGGTCTCCTCGATGATGTACAGCAAGACTTCGCGGATCTCGTTGTAGTAGAGCGGATGCCGTCGCACCTGTCTTTCGATGGTCGCCCCAATCTCACTCGGCGAAAAGGGTCGAAGCAGAGCGTCGCAGATATCCTCATGGAGTCGCCGCTGCCACTGGTTCCAGTCTTCGTCAGACTCGTCCGTGACAACCACATCTCCAGCCGTCGGCGGAGCCGGCGTGTAGGCATCAGCTTCCTGCTTCCTTCGCCCTCTGCTGCCATATCCCGGCGGCACAGTCTCGGAGGGCACCTGGGATCGCTTAAGTGCCCGCACGCACTTTTTGTTGGCTCGTAGGTGATCCTCCAATCTGCCCGGGGTTCTGAAGTCCTTGTGGCAGCTCTGGCATATGGACCCTTTGAGAAATGCTCGGTACTCCGCTCGTCTGCCGTGTGTGCTGAAGAAGTGCACACTCAAGGCCGATTTCTTTCCAAAGGATTTGTCGCAAATGCCGCACGTCCACAAGGACGGTAATTGATCAGGGGCGTCGATCATCGGCAGCTGTCGGTACATGTACCATTGGCAGACATCAACAGCAGCAGCCTGTTTGTAGAGCTCAAAGTCTCGGTGTTGCTGTCTCTTTGCCCGCCGTTTTACAGCCTGGGGCTGGTCACGTAGGACATGCCACCACTGTGGCCAAGCCTCTGCGACCACACTGGGCCACTTGTCACTCTCGCCTTGAACAAGCCACTCAAGGTCATGAGTCACCTGCTGGCACCACTCTGCCTCATTCTGTAGCATTGCCCACAGAATTGGGGGGCCACGTCTTGCCAGGGATACCAGGGCAGATAGTCTACTTCTCCGTGCAAACATGCCCAACGTCCAGCATCCGGTAGCCCAGTGCGCCAACTGTAGCGGCACACGGAAGAGGTCGGAGCCAGGGATATCTCTACAGAGGAGCCTTCGGACAAGTCGGGAGAAGGCATCCTCCATCTTGTCCCAGTGTGGGCCCCTAGTTATCCACACCGCCAAATTGTGGTAGGTGGCCACGACAGCAGTCTGGAACAGTGCAGACCTCGTCTGCAGGGTCAGGTCTCTGTTCTGCAAAAGGAGATCCTTTGCCTGGTCGTAGGCAGCCGACGCCAAGGCTGTTCGGTGTCTAACTTCCAGGTGCAAATTTGCCTCCAAGTCGACCACACATCCAAGATGCTTGTATGAGGGAACAACCTGTAGGCTTTCCCGGATGTCATCGAGGAACAGTTCCGGCTTACCCGACTCAAAGGTGTCCCTTCGGGTCTTTTTGGCCCCTTGTCCGCGGACCTTGACCATCACACTGGTCTTGTGCCTTTTGAGGTTCGGGTCCAATCCATGTGAGCGGAACGCCGAAATGATCAAGGAGCCCACTCGTTTTGTTCTTGCGATCAATTCACTCGGCACCTCCGCCTGAATGGCGTATGCACTGTCGTCGGCCCACGTAGTGTCGAACGCGGGCTGCCAGTGCTCTGCAGGGTTTTGTGCAAAAGGTCCTTGTTCAGGCTCCCATGGCAAAGAGAAATTGATGTTTTCCCCTTCCATGACCTCATGCACACGGTACAGGATGCGGGCATATATCACCGCGAATACTGTGTCCGCCCAGGAGGCTCCTGGGCGTGAGCCCGCAGTCGAGCGGCAAAGAACCGTCCCATCTGTATACCGTGATGTAAACCGCGAGTCCCGCAGAAAATCGCGAACGGCTGCTCGAATGGGTCCGTCAATTTCCGCCATCTGTAGCATTCCGCCCTCCAGAATGAGATCACGAAGCTCTGCGACGTCAGATCCATCGAGTCCGAATCGATGGAAAAGTTTCTCCACATTGTTGTCAATCTTCAGGTCTCCCGTGGCGAGCTGCCTCACCAACCTGTAGTAGGCGGCCTTTGTGTCAACATAGATCACAGCCGTGGACAAACCTTGTTGGAGGCATCGTCGCAAATGTTCAACAATGAATAATGAAGGAAACAGGACTGGCATACCCTGTCGGCTGCCACAATGCAATGGATGCAAGAACTCATCCGATTGCGAGTGAATCTTAGCCCTCATTGTTCGGTGCATGGCCTTGCCGACAAAACTCGATATGTAGAGGCTACGATGGCTGTCAGTTGCACATTGGGCACCTGCACCTTTGTACGCCTCGTACAAGACGCCCCCACGCCATTGTATCGGTTGCCTGCCTCGTAGTAGGCTTTTGAGGTAGAGCGGCTGGATCATGGTCGCGAAATCGCTGGGGCTGCATCGGAGCAGGTCGCTTGGGATTCCATCGAGCCCTGCACATTTGTTTTTGGCCGTGGTCCTGAGTACTTGCTCAATCTCCCTGACGCTGGGCAGGTGCTTCCATTCCCAATCGTCCCGAATCTCGTCCTGGGAGTTCCCTGTTTCTCGCAGGAACCGTTCGGTAGTCAAGAGGTTGCCGGCCTCCTGTTCCCCGAAGAATTGTAACCATATTTGGTCTCGGTCCGCCATGCATTCTGCCTCCCGACCAGTGGTCGGGTCGAGAAGCTTTGGCAGGGCTCTACCCACCATTTTCCGGGACTTTGTGCCAAGCCCTGCTTGCTTGGCACGCTGCAGCAAGGCAGCTACATCACTCGGTCCTTTCGCAACCAGCCCACGCAGGAACTTGTCCTTCGCATCGGCCACGAGTCGGCGAATTCGGTAGGTGACCACTTTGATGGCTCCCGCCATCACTTCATAGAGAAGAATCTGCTTATTGATGCTGTGCGCGGCCTCTGGGGCTCTTCCGGAGCGCCACCGTCTCATCGCCTCACATAGCAAGGTCTTCCACATACTACGGCGATCTCGGGTTCGCCATCGAAGCTGATTCTTCTGTTGTCGTAGAGCCCATACCACCTCCGGGATGTAGGTCGCTCTTCCATGCTGTAGTGGTCGAGGGAAATGCTGTTCCAGGGTGGTACGCAGGTGTTGCTCAACTTGACGGCAATGGTCATCTGGGTGGGTGCACCAGTGGGGCTGACGGAAATTCCTGCACGCCTCACTGACAATTTCCTTTCCACGGACTGTGTTGAGCTTCTCCAAATCATAGCGAGGCCGCCGGAGTCGTCCCCTCAGCTGGCCTGTAGCCATGTCCCCGGTCAGCTCAATGGCCACTGCCCTATGATCCTCATTTGGGCTGCCATTGTCGATGGTTGCGTCGACATGGCTTCTTGCAGAACGGACCCATGCAGCTCCACCAACCATCAGGTAGTCGATGCGGCTTTCGACTCCGGTATGGTGGGTGTAGGTCGCGGAGTCACCCACATGGATGTTCGTATACATGGATGGTACCCACATTCCATTGTCCTGCAAGACCTGTGCCATCTTTTCACCCGTGCAGTCTGCTTCTTGGAAATCTAGACTCCCACTGACCTGAGGGTACTCCGTTGGAATCCGCCCATTCAAGTCAACACCACAGACGATCAACTGGAGATGCTTGATCTTTGTCAGGGTGCAGGCAAAGAGTTTCAAGAACTCATCTCTCTCACCTGGTTTGGTGCTGTGGGGGCAGTGTCCTGATAGCAGGGCCATCTTGGCTTGGCCAATCGTGACCACAATCGCCAGAAGGCGTGGGGTAGAACATACCGTCGTGATGTTGGCCTCATCCGGCCGAACAGTCTGTCCCTCGAAATCAAGAAGCCCCTGGGTCTTACTTAGCCAGATCGCTGTCCCCCAATGTCTCTGGGAGTCAGACGACAGACGAATGTATCGTTTGCTTTGGCACTGCCCTCCTGGCATCTTGGTTTCCTGCAGCATGATGACCCCATAGGCGGCGTGCTCGAATTGCTCCTCCATATATCTGAAATTACCGCCCAGGCCTTGGACATTCATGGTGCAGGCTTTGATCCTGAAGGAACTTCCACGCCCTTTTGGCGCTCCATTCGAGTTGTCCTCAATCGGTATGAGGTGCTCGGGTCGTAGTTGGCCCGTAGCAGGATTGGTTTCAGACCAACACAGAGCTCGATTGTGGATGTTGAGCGCTGCTGTCGGTCTGTTGGCAAATTCGAAACCCAGCCAGTCCAAGTTGGAATCCAGCAAGGTGCGGCACGCCTCCACAGGCGGCTCCGCGAAAGTCGCACCTCCCTTTGACGCGCTTTTGGCCACACCATCTGCCAGTTCATTCCATCCGTGGCCTGCATGTCCTTTGACATGCTCGATGCTGATGTTGACCCCAGCAGTTGCACGGATGGCCAGCTCCAGATTGTGGATCTGAACAGATAGAGCGTCGACAGGGGCCCAGCTACCATCGGCTGCTCGACCTGCCGCCAGGCAGTCCACATACAATCGGCAGTCGATGTGGGGGAGCATTGTCCTCGCTTGCACCACCCATAGTAAGGCAGCCGCGACCGCGACCTGCTCGGCTGTCAAAGCCGCTGGACCCGCCAGCGGCCACGGCGTCTTTTCGTTGCCAAGCAATTGGCCGCCGATGATGCCGAAGAGGGCAATAGCCGTGCCCCATTTTAGGAGGATAACGACGGCATATCCGCTTGTCCTCTGTTTGTCATTCGCTGACCCATCCGTATAGACATGGATTTGCGGCTGGCCTTCACATCGGCTGGTCAGCAATGTCTGTATTGGTTGGGTCTCGCGGAGGGCCTGCACAGCTGCATCATGTAGTGGAACTGGTTCAAGGTTCCAGGTCATCCACTCCCCCCGGCCATGGTTTGGACATCGACCACACGTCTGCACTTGTGTGGGGAAAAGGCAATGTAGTCGTGGTCAGGTCGTAGACTGGGGGATGGACAAAATCTTGTATGCGCAGCTCAGCTCCTTGCTCACTACTGTCCACGCCCTCCTGGTTGCGTCGGGGCGACCTGCTTCTGTCTGGCTCATTGACAGGGCGTGGGGGAGGAGGGCCGCGGGGAAAGTTGGTGGGTTCCTCTCCTGAGCTGGGCTCGGTGAGCTCACTGGATCCTGGAAGTGCATCGTGAGTGGCCGAGGAACTGGAGCTAGAACTATCATCGTCGTCATCTTCCATGTCGTCGGTCTCCTCCGGTGTCTCCCTCAGCTGTTCCAGGTAATAGACGAGGACCTCGCCACCATGGATGTCGATATTGTGCCCATCGTCCCTCGGTTCCCCTCCCTGTACCATGAGGGTCCATCCCTCAAGTTCAGGCATCTGCAGGGACTCGTAGTAGGTCGTAGGCTGGAACACTGTACCTTCAACTTGTGTCCACTGGGGGAACAGCCCCAAACCGCGAAGGTCGTTGAAGATGACAGGGGCGTCTCTGTCCCGTTGCTCAACTCCGTCCATGACGGCGATCTGCCCCCACACACGGCGTCCCAGGTGCGAAAGCCGTGGAATCCGTTCCTCCGGAACCACCACCCAGACATCGCCATGTTCATACTGAAGGGCTTCCTCCGCAGACACCTCCAATGTTCTTTCATCGTCCGAACTGATCTCCTCAATGACTTGATCGTCTGCAGACTGGTATACGGTGTGGAGGCCGTCCAAAGGTCCTGGTACATTGGCCCCTGGATTCCAAAGCTGCGGGTTATCAAGCCGTGATTGGAGGTCATCAGGCCAACGGGGTCGCGCACCCGGGCGCATGATCTTGATGACTCCTCCCCGCACCGGGTCGTAGGTTTGACCGCTTCGCATGGGCCTCTCACTTCCATATGCAAAGGCCTGCATACCTTCCGGCCATCCCTCCACCATGGTCATGAGGACATTCTGTCTCGTGATGGGGCCTTCAACATAGGCGGCGAAGATCCCCCCTCCAATGTCGCTTGCATCAATCACCTGGACGACCCTCTCCGTTGACTTCATCCATGGTGGCACCGCGACAAAGCTCGCAAATCCATCACCTATTTGCGGTGTGCACGGTACGTACTCTGAGGCGTAGTCCGGGATGTGCTGAGTCGTCTCAGCCACCGCGTGCCTAAGCCGTTCTTGGGTCATCGGGAAAAGCATCTCAACATCGATGACTTCCACCTCGTGATAAGGGGTGGCCACCCAACAGACCACATGAGCGCGGGCGATGTCCATCTCCATGGGGTCCGGGAAGGTCTCAGCCACCGGGATGGCGTAGTTCGGTAGTCGCACTCCACCGGCTCCATGCTCCAACGGTAGGTCATGGATCCATCGAGCCCAATTCTCGGCCATTTGTTCCTCATACGTCATATCTGCCACCGAACGTGGTAGAGGAGCTGCTCTGGACGGGCTGGGGTAACCGCTTTCCGGGGAACTGCGAGCCGCGAGGCTTGTTGGCCCCAGTGTTCCCAGCAGGCCCCATACCAAACACAGCCTAGGCTGTGTGAAGGTCATTCTTTTACGCACCTTGGTCGGTACTGCTGGTCTCATACAGAATGCTGCAAGGGCAACCAGGTTGAGGCCGAAGAAGGTTAGTCCCCAGCCAGCACTGATATCCGCCATATCGCTGCACCAATCTGTAAGGATTGCCGCCCCACCTGCAAGGAGGTCGATGATAGGCAGGGGGATGTCATTCATGTTCTCAGTCTCGCCCCCGCGGTCGTGGCCTCCCGAAGGGCCGTGCCCGGTCGAGACGACATAATCCTCACCCTTACCGAGGGGTCGTCCTTTATCTTGGTCGTCTTTCCTCACGTCATCAACCTCACTACCTCGTCTCATGGGGTCCGGGATGTCCCTCGGTCGCAGAGAGGCTTCGATGCTGATGACATCATCAAAATTGGTCAAGTTGTCCAGGTACCTCCTGGTCTCTCTGCTATCGTCATCGACCTCAGCATCATAGCACAAAGGGCAAGAACTAGCCCTGGGTCTCGAAGAGGTTCCAATGTTGGCGACAGCGTCAAAATTGTTCGTGCAGTCCGGTATGACAACTTCTTGTATCCCAAGAAAGCTGTCCCTTCCATCCTGCCTCATAGTTTGGCACACAGCATCAGACCGGCCGAAAAAGCTGATGCTGCCTCCTTCTTGGGCATCAGTGGTAATACTCATGATTCCACGTGCCCTTCTCCACTTGCTCCAGCACCGCCACCCACAAGGTCCCCGATCTGGAGGTCTTCGTCGGAGGATAGGACGTGGGCCAAGGCCTCGAGCTCGGCTTCCCTCTTCGCCTCCAACTTCTCGGCAAGACCTGGTCCTGCATGGGGGGTCTTCTGGGCCTGTCTGCCAAGCATCTTGACCGGGATGAGTGTAGCCGTCCTGGACTTGGATCGTCGCAGTCCTTCCGGAGTCGGGGCATTGGTTGTGCATGTCGGGGACCTTGGCAAAGGCACCTCCACCTTCTCTTCCGTGTCCCCTTGGTACGATGCATCCATCTCCTCTGGGCGTCTTGCGGGGGCATTGTCCTTGGCCTCCGGGGTTCTGGCGGCAGTACCACGTGTCCTTCGCGGCGGTGTGGTGACTGCACTGGCTTGCGATCTCCTCGCAGAGATGACCTGCAGCAGCTGCCGCCTCGTATTCTCTGAGCCGGTCGCACCGTTCAAAGCATCCGCCAAGATATCCGCCAGGCTCTGCTGCGGTCGCTTCTCCGGGGATTTGAGGAGGTTCTCGAGCTCGTCCAGCGCCTCCTTGTCCTCCGGAACCTTGACCTTCGGCTTGAGGACACTCTGGGGCTCCGCGATGGCCAACTGAAGCCCTGCAAGGGCCTCTTCCTGGGCCTGCTCCGCCTCGATCAAGTCCTGCCCCAGCTTGGTCATGCGCTCGTTGAACTTCGCCTTCTCCTTGACAAAGCTCTGCTGCAGTTCTTCCTTGAATGCAGCCCACTTGCCCAGGAGGGCCTCCTTCTCCTCTTCCAGACGTCGAGCTTTGCCCTCTGACTTTCGCAGCCCATTCAGCAATCGCTGAACTCCACGGGCCATTTGACTCGTCGTCACCGGCTCCTCGTCGATCTCCATAGCCACTCGTGTCGGAGCCATGGGCCTCTGCGGTGCACTGGAACTGCTTGCGTCCATCATCTCGAAGGAGGGGAAGGCAGGCCGCTTGGGCTCTCGCACCGCCTCTTTCGGTCCACGAGGGTTCGATGGAGCATGGGCAGCCTCCTTGTTCTTGCCCTTGCCCTTGACCTTGTGCCACCCTCCATATTGAGCTGAGGATGACCGCCAGGCTTGCCATTCTTCTTCGGTCCATTGGTTCTTGCGTCCCATAGGGCGGAGGTAGTCGGCGTAGACTGGTCTTGCGTGGTGCACTTCTAAGAGTGCCCTGTCCTTAGCAGGTAGGGGTAGACCTTTGGATCTTGCCGCGACTATTCGCTTCCTCGCCCTTGACCTTGCAGCCCGAAGCCGCCTGTGCCAAGCTGGGGAGCGCGGCCTTCCACCGCCCGGAATGGCGTCGTGTCAGTAGACACACGGGGTCACCGGCTATGCGTCCCGCTATCGGAACACTCGATCCGAAACCCTCATAATATATATATATATATATATATAGAGAGAGAGAGAGAGGGCTTAATACTGAGATGCAAAAGAGCTTTATGCTTGAATCACTTTTCCTGGTGCTCCTGGTGATACACTGGTTTCCGTGTGTAGATATATTGCCATACTACATGTATGTATGTATGTATATATATATATATATGTATCTTGCGAATGTTGGTTTTGGGTCACAGGTAGGGGCTTGCAGGTTTCGGGAGGAAACGGTGCAGGATTTTGAGGATTTCGGATTTCAGACCAGGAACCCAGTCCTGGGGAAATGTCGTTTAGGGTTTAGGGGTTTAGGGTTTAGGTTTTAGGGTTTAGGTTTTAAGGTTTAGGGTTTAGGGTTTCTATTGATTTGCTCGTTGAGGTCATGGGGTTAAGATTTGGGGGCTCCTTAGGATCCGAGGTTCAAGTCTCATAGCGTTTTGGATTGTTTTAGGGCTGCCCAATTGAATTCCAGCCTCGCCTCACGAGGACTGTAAAGGTTTGGTGCAGTCGGCGATCGACGGCTACAACGTCACGATCTTCGCGTGCGCCGATATTTGAGTGTGGATTCCCGCCGCATAGCTTCAAACCTAGTCCCCAAGGCACGACACCATGAAACCTGGATACCCATCAACGCATGCATGCATGCATGCATGCATATGTATGTACAGATGGATGCGCATGCCCATCGAGTGTGTTATTTAATTGAAGGCTCTAGTTGATGTCCCCCATCCCCGTCTTTTAGCAGCTATAGTATTATAGCACCTTCGGACACGACTAGATTCTTGCATGGTGTTAGAGCTTAAGGGTTTGGGGCTGTCGGGAATGTGTCGTAAAGCTAGAGGATCATGGGACTCAGTGAGTATGGTTACAATTAAGTACCTTAATTGGGGTTGCAACTACATAATAGTATAGTTACCCTAAACATAGCCCTCGTTACTAGGTCCCATGATCCTTTAAGTACACCCTACATCGCCCTTGTAGAAATCCTTTGAGTAGTGTTCCAAACCCTTAAAGGGAACTCCAGAAAGTTGGAATATGGTTTCAGGGTAGGATACCCTATAATTTACCATAAAGGGTTTAGGATAATCATATTCCATCTTTCTGGCTTTTACTATAGTTCCAACAGGTATGGCCAGACCGGTGCCGGCAAGACATACACCTTGTACGGCACGCCTGAGCAGGACACACCCTGCCCTGATAGGGGAGCTTCTGAACATAAGGGGTAGCTAAGGGTTCCTCTAACTATAAGGGTACTAAAGGGGTTCCTTTAAAGGGCTCTATACAGTTTCCGAAAATTACGGGTACCTTATTTTGGGGTCCGTATAATACGGATCCTACTATTCAGGGTACTAAAATAGGATCCCCTATTTTTCAGAAACTCCCAATAAAGTTGTGGGTCTAGGGTTTATTGAGGGTGCGGGTTTCGTTGCCTTAGCCCTAGGGGTCTAAGGACTCGTATATTAAGGCTTTTGGGCCCAAAGACCATACTATACAAGGCTTTTGGGCTATTTTGATCCCCAGGGTAGGAGGTTCGGAGCTACCTACGTTTGTTTGCGGTCCGAAATGTCGGCGATGTGCGGGCTTCGGGCATCCCCATGGAAGGAATCCCAAGGGTCCACAGGACCCAATGAACAGGTACTCGGTTTTAGGATGGTACTTGGAGGGGCAGGGGACTTAGTAAGTAAGTTACAAGATGTTACAAGTAGGGTTATCATTGGGGTAACTCCATTTAGGGCATTTAACCCTACTTATAGCCGACTTTCCGAATCCCCTGCCCCTCCAAGTAGTCATATAGGTTTGGATTTTGCAGAGTAATTATGTGATTATTCAGTACTTGGACCCTTGGGGGAATCCTGAAAAGAACCTTCAGATCAGTGGTAACTTCTACAGGTTCGTCCGGGCATACGTGAGTCCTGCTGCAAAGTACCATCTTCCTTGGGCCCAGGCTCTGTGCACGCCCAAAAAAAGGTCAAATTTCAACAAGTAAGTCCGACAAATCCTCAAATGCAGATCGCCCAAGGCCCTGAGAACCCCGAAACCATAGGCGTTTTAAGCACAAACTGTTTGAATAAACCTAAAACCTATGGTTGCAAAATGATTCTGAACGCTGTTCCTAAACCTGAATGGTACCATTCTTGAACCCTTAAAGGATCACCTCAAAGGAACCTTAAAGGAACCAATTTTGGACATTGCCACTAAACTCTGACAGTTCGGTGCGCAGGAACCTATAGCCCTAAACCCCTAATTAATCCTAAACCTTAAACCCATAGATCCCTTTAAAGGACCCCTCCTAGATCCCTCTGTGAAGGAACCCTAATCCTAAACCCTACCTATAGTCTCCATTGTAGTTCCCTTTTGGGGCTTACCTTATAGGATCCTTAATACATAACGGGTTAAACCACAAAAAGGAACTACAATGGAGACTACTTGGAGGGGCAGGGGACTTAGTAAGTAGGGTTACAATTGGGGTTATAATTGGGGTAAGTCCACTTAGGGTACTTATAAGTCTACTTATAACCATACTTACTAAGTCCCCTGCCCCTCCAAGTATAGGTAAAACCCCTAAGCTCTGAGAGTTCTGCCTGGGCTGCGCAGGAAGGCATCGCTGGGCGTTCCATCGGCCATCTTTTCCAGGTTGGCCCTTCGAAGGGTTTTGGGTTTTAGGGGCTTACTATCGATCGTTTAGGCTTCTGTAGGGTTTAGGGTTCCTTTGAAGGGCACTATAGGGTTCTATAGTAGGGTTCCTTAAAGGGATCTAGAAGGGCTCTATCATGGGAGGATCATGGGACTTAGTAAGTATGGTTATAAGTACCTTACTTGGGGTTATAAGTAATGTAAAGAAAAGATACCATAGTAATAACCCTAGTTAGTAAGTCCCATGATCCTTCAAGTTTGGGGGTTTACTATCGATAGTTTAGGCTTCCATGAGTTTAGGGTTTATGGGTTTAGGGTTTAGGGTGTGCGGGTTTAGGGAGTTTATTAGAGGGGCCTCAAGAAGTTACTAGTACTATTCTGGGGGTTCCTTGTTAGAACTATAGTATAATGTGTCGGGTCAGGCAGGGGTTAGGGTGTTGGTATTTAGGGTTCAGGGGTTTATCGTTTGGGGTGTAGGGTTTAGGGCTCAGGGTGCAGAGTTGCGGCTTTGAGCTGCAGAGATCCGGCCGACCCTCAAGGGTCCAAGTACCTCTTAGGGTTTAGGGTTTAGGGTTTAGGGTTTTCAAAATGTTGGTCCATTTGTGGGTACCCTAAATAATAGGTGCCGCACCACAGTAAGGACCCACAAAGCGACCACAATTTTGACAACCACCCATATACTCTCCCAAATCCTAACCTACATGACTGCCATCCTAAAACCGAGTGCCTAATTATTGGGTCCTTTGGACCCTCAGGGGCAGGTCCACATCCCAGGCTGTTCAGCATTCGGGCCGGAGGCTTAAGGGCCAAAGATTTGGGATGCTATGGTTGACCTGGTATTAACGAGGAATGTACATACAGTTGCTGATATAAATCTTGCATTGCCCATTATGAGGAATATACCATAATTCCCATAGTTTAGGGTCCTCAAGGTAGTGCAGGATTTGTGTTCATCAACAGTATGGTTGACCTGGTATAGACGAGGAATATACCTACTTTTCAAGCTTGGTTATGGCCTTCTTGGAGGTTCATGGGTAGTCATACATGGGATTGACCCTACCAGGTGCCATAGCTATAGTTATCAAACTTTCAAACCCCACATATAATAGCTACCCATGAACCTCCGAGTTCCTTATCACCTAATTATCTTGAAACCTTGTTCATAATCCTTCAAGTAGACCTTCCATTCTCAAGTGCCCGCAGACCTTCAAGTCCCGGTTGAAAGTCACGCGGAAGCTAAGGGCTGCAAAGTTTCGGGGTTTAAGAATTTAGGTTTACGGTTCGGGGCCTAGGTATATACCCTTAATATAGCTATTATATACCCATTATATAGCCCATCATAGGGTAGGTCCGGAGTTTGAGTTTACATGGTGGGTTTAGGCGGTGGGGTTCAGGTTTTGGATGCTGGGGTTGAGTACGGGTCTTCGACACATCACGCGCTAGACCCCAAGCCCTGAGCCCACTCCTAGGAATGCCTGCAGGCAGCCCTTCCGAGCCCAACAACCCTCTCAAATGAAACCCAAACAGCTCCAGAACTCTCAAACCTTACGCGGCCCTACCGGCCCTACAGTTAAAAGTGCTCTGTGCCCAGCTCCTGGATGCCCTGCGGCCGAAGCACATGGTCAGTGTTACCGCTTCCATGGTGTGTGGCCCAGGGGCGCAGCAGGAAGACTGGCTTCGGGCATACGGGTTTAAGGCTAATTACCTCTAATATACCTTAAATACCCACTATTAAGGACCATCCGGGCTCCATTAAAGGGCCATTGGGGGTCCTGGTACTATGGTAACTTAGAGTCTAAACCCTTCAACAAGAACTCAGAAAACTAACCCCCAGGTCTTCAGAAAGGGCTACCATGGGGCCTGCGTTTGGGACACATCACGTTTCGCGGTTTCGCAGCGATTTGTTTCACATCATCTTGCTATCCTATGCTTGTATAAACAGTTCTGGGTTATTTACTGTATTGTTCGTACTTGTAGACATTTATGTCGCTTATCAATAATGTTGTTGTTTATAAGCAGGGCCTGTGTTTATAAACAGTGTCTGTGTTTATAAGCATGGCTTGTGTTTATAACCAGGGCTGGCGTTTACAAACTAAGATGAAAGAGGGGGGGGGGGAGGTGGGGGGGGGGGGCTGAGGGTTTGGGGCTGACATGTTGAGACCTGCTACCCCCTCCCCCCCCCCCCCGTGGCTGGCTTAAACAGGGTCTATTTGGAAGCTGGCATTCGGGCTTTGCTGTGGTCATATATCCTCACACGAAGGCCGGCGAGCTGGTCCCAGCGAGCTAGGGCACGTATTGGAACAACATTCTGTTAATGTCAAGTTTGTGTCACAAGACCTGAGTCGGACAGCAAGCTAACACAAAGAAAGCGGCAAGCAGCAACCAAACAGGCCCCTCCAACTTCACGAGAATTCAAAAAGCTGCGTTTACCCATCGGTCGGAAAGAAAAGAACTCCTCTCTCTCTTGATCAGGGGATTGGATCCCGAAAAGATGGAGAACAGCATACGCACCAGAAGAAGAAACCTCCGTTCTCTCTTGGCAACGGAAAGAGATCTTGATTATTTCCTTTACCTTTTCAAAAGATGGACAAGGGCATACGCTCAAGAAGAAAGGGCGGAGATTCCCCACCCCTCAACGAAAACACGGAGAAAGTCCCTCCAAGTCATTCAGCTGATCTCTAGCAGCGAGCTCCTCTACCTCTTGGTAACTCTCCATCTCCTCTGACGATAAATGAAGAGAGCTCGCTGCTTCGTCATCCGCAAGAAATGAGCTTCTTTTCTCCAAAAGGGTAAGGAAGAGATCCCTTGGCACATCCCCTACCGCAGCATCTCCAAGGAGCAGAGAACCCTTCCAACTTCACGAGAAAAAAGGAACTCCGGCTGCCTCCTAGTCGACAACAAGAGAAAGGATCTCCTTGTCGTCCCCTCTTTCTCCTCAAGGGATAGAAGAGAGATAGCTTTCAAGAAGTGAGGACTGAACTGTCTCAATCTTCAAAAGAAGAGTCTGGTCCTCCCCTTAGCCTTCAACAAGACATGAGCAGCCCTCTACCCCGTCCTCTGAATTAGCTCCCGAAAAGACAAATCCTCTGCCTCATCCTCGACAAGAAGAGACTGAGAGCAATCTAAGGGGGCAGAGGAAAGCGCCATCTCAACAAATCAAGCAGGCCGCTCCAACTTGACGAGAAAGAAGAGGGCTCCGTTTACCCTTCTGCAAGAAGAGACCTCCTTTCTTTCTTGATAAGGGGGGGGATGCTCAAGAAGAAAGGGTGGAGCTCCCCCCAATTTTCAAGTAGAGACATCTGGTCATCCCTCAGCCTTCAAAAAGAAAAGACCTCATGCTCCAAAATAAGAAGAGAGTCCCCAGGATATTCGTGGCAACAGAAGAGAGCATCCCTTTTTACCTCTTGGTATGTCGCCTTGTCGTCTTAATTAAGAAGATTGAAGAGACATCGCTCCTAGCAAGAAAGGACAGAGCTCCCCTAGCTTCCAAAAAGAAAGATTTTCTACCTCATCCTCCACAAGAAATCACTGAGAGCTTCCTCCTATGCAATGAGGCGTAAGAGAGCTCCATCTCAGTCCAGCATACAGGCCCCTCCAACTTCACGAGAATTCAAAGGTCTCCGTTTACCCATCGGTCGGAAAGAAGATAACTCCTTTCTCTCTTCATAAGGGGATTGGATCTTGAGCATTTCTTTTGCCTTTTCAAAAGATGGAAGACAGCATACGCACAAGAAGAAGCAACCTCCTTTCTCTCTTGGCAGTGGAAAGAGATCCTGATTGTTTCCCTTACCTTTTCAAAAGATGGAAAAGGGCATACGCTCAAGAAGAAAAGGCGGAGATTCCCCCACCCCTCAACGAAAACACGGAGAAAGTCCCTCCAAGTCATTCAGCTGATTTCTAGCAGTGAGCTCCTCTACCTCTTGGTAACTCTCCATCTCCTCTGACGATAAATGAAGGGAGCTCCCTTCTAGTCGAAGAAGACAAGGCTCAACGCATCTCCAGTTTCAAAAAGAACTGCGGCTGCCTCTTATAGTCGACAAGATGAGAGAGGATCTCCTTGTCGTCCCCTCTTCCTCTTCAAGGGATAGAAGAGGGATAGCTTTCAAGAAGTGAAGACAGAGCTCGCTCAATCTTCAAAAGAAGGGGAGGATCAGACTTCAACAAGACATGAGCAGCCCTCTACCCCATGCTCTGAATTAGCTTCCAAAAAGACAAATCCTCTGCCTCATCCTCGACAAGAAGAGACTGAGGGCTTCCTCCAATCTAATGGGACAGAAGAAAGCGCCATCTCAACAAAGCAAACAGGCCGCTCCAACTTCATGAGAAAGAAGAGGGCTCCGTTTAGCCCTCGGCAAGAAGAGACCTCCTTTCTTTCCTGATAAGGGGAGGGGATCCTGATTATTTCCGTTGCCGTTTTAGCAATGGAAGAGAGCATACACTCAAGAAGAAAGGGTGGAGCTCCCCCCAATTTTCAAATTAGAGACATCTGGTCGCCCCTCAGCCTTCAAAAGGAAACGACCTCATGCTCCAAAATAAGAAGAGAGTCCCCTGGATATTCGTGGCAACAGAAGAGAGCATCCTTCTAGCAGAGAGCCTTTTTACCTCTTGGCATGTCGCCTTTTCGTCTTAAGAAGATAGAAGAGACCTCGCTCCTCGCAAGAAAGGACAGAGCTGCCCTAGCTTTCAAAAAGAAAGATTTTCTACCTCATCCTCCACAAGAAATCACTGAGAGCTTCCTCCCATGTAATGAGACGCAAGAGAGCTGCATCTCAGCCCAGCAGACAGGCCCCTCCAACTTCACGAGAATTCAAAGGTCTCCGTTTACCCATCGGTCGGACCGAAGATAACTCCTTTCTCTCTTCATAAGGGGATTGGATCTTGAGCATTTCTTTTACCTTTTCAAAAGATGGAAAACAGCATACGCACAAGAAGAAAAAACCTCCTTTCTCTCTTGGAAGTGGAAAGAGATCCTGATTATTATCTTTACGCTCAAGAAGAAACGGTAGGGATTCCCCCACCCCTCAACGAAAACACGGAGACAGCCCCTCGAAGTCATTCAGCTGATTTCTAGCAGCGAGCTCCTCTACCTCTTGGTAGGTCTCCATGTCCCCTGAAGAGAATTGAAGGGAGCTCGCTTCTAGTCGAAGAAGACAAGGCTCAAAGCATCTCCAATTTCAAAAAGAACTGCGGCTGCCTCTTAGTCGACAAGAAGAAAGAGGAGCTCCTTGTCGTCCCCTCTTCCTCCTCCCCAAAGGCTCCAAAGCATCGTCATGGCCAATACTTTCGTTTTGGGTGAGTGCTGGGCTATTTCTGCCAAGCGGCGTTGCGTCTGGGGTCTAAATGTCGTCTGTGCCAAATGTAGCATCTCTGCAACTTTTGGGAAGAGTTTATTGACGAAAAAGTATGCCATACTACTTAAGAATACCGCCGGCCCTCATCCCTCAATATACATGCTACAATACTTACCATTCCCGACAGAGCTGGAGACGAGAGAGAGCACGAAAGGACACAGACACAAACACACCAAACACATATATTGTACACGAAACACGACTGGCCCACCCACATGCACATACATATATACATGTATATGTATATATATATATATATATATACACATATATATATATATACATATGAAACAAAAGCCCTTCCACAAGAAACACCTACACCCACCCACCCACATGTACACACAAACACACATAACACACACCCACACAGACACACACACACATGTATAACAGCACACACACACACACAACCACACAACACACAGAAACTCACACCCACACCGGTACCTATATACACACCGACACATGTATATACATATATTATACATACATACATATACTGGTCGCTGCTCGTTGCAGCTCAGATTCGCCGCTGGGCATGCATTAAGGCTTTCGGGTATTAGTATAGTGCTTGGGTTTGGGGCTTTAAGGCCGGGTGATGCAAAGTGCCGCTCAAATGCAAGCTTCGGTTCAGAATTATAATTATTGAAAAGCCTTAAAATAAACCCAGCACCCTAAAACCTTCAAGCACCGAAACCCCTAAACCCCAAGACCCCCAACATCCTAAAACCCAAAACCCTAGCAAGGGTTTGCGGGGTTTGGGTCTGCTGCAGCCGATCGCGACATTTCCCCCGCTCTGCGTGCGAACTCCACGTCTTGCGATTAAGGGCCCAGGCCAATAGTCTCGAGCATTACCGTACCGGTACCGTGCAGCGGTGCTTACGTATACTATATACCCCTAGCCGATGGCTTATAGGCCCCGTTTGCAAATAGCAACATCGATCAGCGGCTCAGTCCGTGGAAGTTTGCAGCCTCGGCTGCTTCTCGAAAGCCTGCATCCCTGAATCGAAACCTGCATAATTGAAGCAAGGTGCCATAAATAAAATCGTCGCAACGTGGATCTCTCGAGGCTGCGTGTGTGCACCGAGCTTGCTATGCCTGGGATCCCAGATAGTGCGAGTACTAGGCGGAGCACAGTAGTAGCAAGTAGTAGTGGTACTAGTAGTATATATAGTCGCAGCAGCAGTAGGAGCCGAGGAGGCGGTGGTAGTCGTAGGTAGGTGGCAGTGGTGGTACCATGGGTGGTGGTGGGTGGTGACTAGTGTACTCGTGGTACCGGTACCATACTAGTATGTACTTCTCGTGATAGTGGTACTATAGAGTTGTAAAGTACTACTATATAGCCGTAGCCATATAGTAGTATATAGCATAGGTACTGGTACGGTACGTAGTAGTAAAACGTTAATTAAATGCCAAGCTTCCAACCAGTCGGCCGTTGAAGTCTTCGCTCGCGAACGTGTGGTAATAACGGTAGTTGTACTTCTCCACGGAGCAGAAACGGATGAGCTCGAGGATGCCCTTGGCCCGGGGGTCGTGGCTAGCTACACATGTAATTAGGGTTTTAAGGGATTTATCGCGCTAGGGTGGGCTTGGGCGTTTGCTTACGGATTTTGTCCGAATTCGCGTTGGGGAGCTCGGGATTAATATGGTTTAAAGAAAGCCCTTCGAGAAAACCATTGATGCAAGCGGCATGAAGCTTGGGGCGGATCTGAAACAGCGGCCTTGAGCCAGAGCTATGCATCTTCGCGAGCCAGCCGTAGGCGTTCAGGAACTCATCCTTGAAAGTCCAAGCCCCCCAAATATTTACTATATGTGTACTTATTAAATAACCCAAGCCTATAGCCATATATATATATATATATATATATATATATATATCGCTAAATGATAGCTAGGAACCGTGCAGTGCCGCATTCGCTGGATCTCCGCGTCCGTAAGGTATCGGCCGGCCTGCTCGGAGCAGTTCATCAAATCTGCCAGGTAGAACCTCGCTGTCTTGGGAATCTAGGGCCCGGATTTAGTTGAAGGCTTTTATAATTAAGGCTTCTTAATTTAATTAGGGTTCAGGGTTTAGAGCAAGGTTTAGGGCTTGCTGGGTTTCTGAGCAACATGCATTGGCCCATAGGCCGCATTGAGCGATCACCGGCATGTTCATCTTCGTAGAGCAGCATCGTCGTCCGGTGAGCCAGCCAGCTTGTAATAACCCTCGCCTCGATACATATACACGGCATCATGGATGCATATTGTCGTCTATTTGCAGCTAGTGGCGTTATAAGCTTTAGCCGCCATCTCGAGCTCGCCGGCTTTGAACCGGAGGAACTTGGAAGTAAACTTCGGCTGAGAATGCCTGAGATTCTTAAGCTTCCAGTCTGGGTACTTATAATACTGTTCGGAAAATTACTTTATATCAGCAAGGGCTCAGAACCTTTCGCTCCTTACACCACGAACAAAAGTCGCGGTAAGCGTTGGCCAGCATGGCATTCACATCGTCGCCAGCCCAAATCCCCTGCTACATGGTACATATTGTAGACACAGATTACTTAAGGTTTAGGCTTTGGGGTGTAGGCTTTGGGGCTTGGCGGGTGTGGTTTTGGAATTGTGCCTTCTGCATCAGTAGGTCGATGCACCCGGCACCAGCCCACAGCATAATGCCAAGATTTATGGTGTGTAGGGAGCACCAGCGAAGCATCGTGGGCCTCCATCCGAGGATCTCCGAGATGACACCTGCGTGCAAACATTGGTTTTTGCTTCGAGCCTGGACAAGCAATTAAACTAGTTTGTGATTGCGGGCTTCTACGGGGCAATTTATAATTGTAAGATGTAACACTTTCGGATTTCAATCCAGCGGCTCGTCCTTCCACCATCATCCACCAAGCTAGTGCAGGCCTCGGCAAAGTTCTCGGGTGTCCGCCTGGGCATACTTTCCATTGTTGACATTCGAGGGTCATCGAAGAAAGAGTCCAGACGGGCGTGGCAGTGGTGGCAGACGGCGTTGCTGCTCCATCCGATTTTTTTAAACCCGAGCCATTCCTAGGTAGCGACTACAAAACACCCAGAAAGAGAGAGAGAGAGAGAGAGAGAGAGAGAGAGAGAGAGAGAGAGAGAGAGAGACAGAGAGAGAGAGAGAGAGAGAGAGAGAGAGAGCGGGAGCGAGAACAACAAAATCGGCTTCGGGGTCTAGGGTCTAGAGCAGATATCATGATGAATCGAAACCGGTTCCGATACAATTCATACCCGCCAAGTCTCTTTGTAAAACTTCCAGTCTGCCCTTAGCTCGGTAAGAGCGGCCAGCGGTGGCTCCATGTCGGGCTCGCAGACCTCTCCTCGGAACAAAATGTTCAAGGAGTCGACCACCTCAGCACAGGAACATATCGTTCAGGTTTCGGTTGGGGGTTGGACGTGCATGCCATCGGAATTTATTTGGGTCCAAGCGACAGGCCTCATAAAGGCCTGAATGGTCGAAAACCCGGTCGACAAAGACTGCCAGGGATGATATCTGACATGTACAAGGCTAGATAGGGTGGGTTTAGCTTATTTAGAGGGTGTTACTATGTCGGGTTTCACACCTCCCTCAGGATCCACAAGGGGAAGTGCGTGGTCATCGAATGCGTCCGCTCATCTAAGACCAGGCCTAGACTCACCTGGGTGAGTTTCTCTTCATTTGTCCATTTCACATCATCGGCATAGAGATAGACTGGCAAATGCTTGCAGTTTCCCCCCTGCTCAGCGAGTGGATGTTCGGGGCCCCATTCCGCGTGCGTGAACATGTGGCTCCAATATTCCCGAATCGCTGCAAAGTCGGGCACAACGAGGTTGTGCTTCAGCAAGTGAGGAATCAATCGATGAGGGAGGACCACCGGTAATTTCCTGAATCCCAACTAGCCACGACCACACTCTTGGTTACGAATGATATTAGGGTACGGTTACTGGGCTTCAGGGTTTATAATCGAGGGTTCGGGGGCCTAGGGGTTAGGGGCTGATTGTTCGGAAGCTTTACACGAGCACAGTCGGCAATCGCCTCATCACCACAGTGGGGTCCGTGGCACTCTTCATCATGGGGACCTCCACCGTATCCATCGGCACCTGGGTTTAGGTTCGGGCTTTAGGGTTTTAACGTTCCAGGGTCGAGGCTTTATTGTTGGGAATCTTCGGCATCTGAGTCGATCGCCATATCCATAGCTCCATCGAGGATTCTCAACGAATCTCGCTGCAGATTCTGCGGATGTTTCCCAGTAGCACCTGCCAGCCGAAGCCTCTGTGCTGTCCGTGGCAAAGTTCCGCCAGCTGCTTGAAGCTCCTGCATCGACGGGGGATATAACGAGTTCGAGGGGATGTTACTAAGTTACACGGAGCCAATCCTTATGGGACTCTTCCAAGAACTGCCTGGCTCCGGCGAAGCTGAGGTCCTGGATTGTCGACAGCTGCGAACGGAATCGAGGCAGGTTTGATCTGGATTGGCTTAGCACCGGACCCCTTTACCAGTGCATCGGAGGATGTGTCGCCCCAGTGGCCCCAGGTCGTCGTTCATAGATTCTGCGACAGGGGGTTGTGCTAGCTAGAGGTGCATGTTTATCGGCTGCCATTCAAAGCATAAGACCTCTAGAGTGCATTTTCGGATCCATGTGCGTTGAGAAAGCTTCCCCGGCACATTCGGGGGTCTGGCATCGAGATGCTTGAAATCTGCTAGCCGCCATGGGCCGTGAGACCCAGGTTCCAGCCCGGGCCCACAAAATTTGTGTGCACTTCTAACTGGAAAAGAGCACGAGGATCCAAGCTGCTAGTCTGCTTCTAGAACTAGCAAAGCGGCAACTCGAAATCCCGTAAAAGATGCTGCCGAGCTAATAGGACTCTCTGCATGTACCAGCTTATGGGCCCTCTAGCGGCTCTAGCGACTAGCGACCCCGAACTTTGTAAGCTATCAATCTTATCCCGGCAACACCTCAACAGCTCGCCAGTCCACGGCACACCCAGCCAGGCGCTCAGCCTTGATCACTTCTTCTTGCCGCCGCGGCCCTTCGCCTTCGCTTTGGCCTTCGGCCCTGCCTGGGCTTGGGATGGCTCTCGTCAGCAACCCCGAAGCTTCACACCCCAAACCTAAGCCCGAACCCTTAAACCCTGAGCCTAGCCTAGACCCTAGGCCTAAACCTAAAGCCCTATATAGACCTTAAATACAGCCCCTGTAAACCTAGCCAAGGCCTATTGCAAAGACCCTAAATAAAACCTTAAACCTAGCCTATGCCTTATTATCATATATACATATATACATACTTATGATCGAGAGACCCTAACCCTAAACCCAGCCTAAATCCTAAACCACAGGAACCTTTTTGGCAATTCGATGTGGGATTGCATGTACACTACTGAAAACAGCTTGGGCTCAGGAGGCTTGGGCGGCTTTCCTAGCTTATAATATTTGGGCACCTGGATAGCTACTGGTTGCGTGGATTTATAAGGACTTAGAGGTTATGGTTCCCTCGAAGCAATGTCACCCCAAGGTATGCTCGAGGACCAAGTACTGCTACAATGCAATCTGGCGGCCGACATCTTCTTCATCGCATTCGTCGACTGCACATAGTTAGTAATCTTTTGTGTGACCTCGTCCAAAAGCTCCTGAAGCCGATCACCCGAGCCCTTGTCCACCTCAGCCTGCAGCTTGTCCCTGGCTTGCTGAAGGCTCTCTTTGTGGTTCTTGAGATCCGTGAGGAAGCCTTCGCGGATCGGCTGCGACCTGGAATCAAGATTGGACTGGCAGAGGATCTAAATAAGGCTAGGCTTCAGGGCTTATATTAGGGGCATAATATCGAGACCCTAGCGTGAGTTTGTTGATTAAGGTAGGGTTACGTATATATATATATATATATATATATATATATATATATATTTTTTTTTCATATATATATATATAGTATATGTATGTCATATGTGCAGTTTGGGCTCTCGGTTGGGATTTGCGATTAAGGGCTTTAGGTTTTGTGATTGTTGCATCAAGGATACATATCCTTGGCCCCGGCGATCTCCTCCTGCAGCACACTCGACTCCTCTAGCTTTGTGGAAGCCAGGGCAATCTTGTTCTTGCACTGGTTCGTGAGGGCGGTTTTCTTCTTCTTGTCCATGGTTTCCGGTTGGGTTGCCAGGGTCGAGCCTGCCTCCTGATCCCCAAGAGCCAGCGGCAAAGCCATCGAGGACGGCCTGCGTGTGAGGCCGGAGCTGGAACCCGCATTCGAGCCGCCCGGCATTGCAATCTCGAGGCCGTGGGCCATGGTGGTCCTGAGGGGCAATTAATGGCAGTGCAAGCTTAAGGGTTTCGGGGCCCTGAGTTTCAAACCGCAGAAAAACTACATTCTACTATATAGGCACTTTGGATCTTGTGGGTTTGGTGTTTAACTCAGCACAGTGGCATCGCCGCTCGAGTGGCCCCCGCATCGAGCTGCATCTGGTCGGTCTGCAAGGTCGTCGTTTTCGAAGACTTGTCGTTTTTCGTCAAGACCGCCTCCTTGAATGTCCGTACCAACGTCCACTCCTGTCAAGTTTAGGGCTAGAGGGTTGAGGGATATTTAATGTTCAAGACATAACCACATTTTGTTTTGGCAAGCCCCGCCTTACATCCAGGTAAATCAGGGTGTTTCAATATGAAAGGAGGTTCCTGACTATCCTCGGGAAGGGCGTCTTGGAGGGCCATCTTTGAGCGGTAAATCTCCTCTGCATGCTGGTCCCCCTCTTTGGCCCGTAGGTCACACAATCTCATGTAATGCTCCTCGCCTCGCATGATGTGCTCTACGGTAGATTCTGCCTTGCAGCAGATGCTCGAGCTGAGCCAATCGCCACCAGCTTTGAGGTACTCATTGAACATGTCGTCCAGCACTTTAGAGCCTGGGGGCATCATTTCAGAACACTCATGTACATTGATATATGATAGCAAGAATTCTAGAAGTCGTCCACAAGCTTAGCACCGGTGCCGAAAAACCGTAGAACCTAAGTGGTTCACATTAATATTATTGCAAGCTTAGGACCGGTGCCTCGCGTTGCCTTGCTGGCGGCTTCTGCAACCTCCGGTGGGCAGTTCGTGCCTGGGCCATCAGTGGCTTGAACCATGCTTTTGAGCCAGAGTATTTAGGGGTATATTCCGCTTTAGGGTCCCGGGTAGACGGTGAATTGATGATTCATGATCAGATCCACCACACTGGTGAATATTGTGTGATTGATGAAGTTGTTCGGATCTGGTACGGCTATATTTAGACTCTGGGCTTAAGGGGCTTTAGGCGGATGTTAGGGTTTCAGGATTGAAGGCATATATGGGGCTTGAGGCATTCAGAAGTTTAAGGGTTTAAGGGTATTGGGGTTTGGGTGAAGAGTCTCTAGGAGTTCTCTAGCGATTGTTGTACATAGTTGGATGCAATTCGGATCAAGGAGACAGTTCAGGGCTTCAGGGTTTAAAGAATTTGGAGATTTCAGGCTTTACCTAGCTGATAATATCAAAGCCAAGCACTGCGGATGGACCGGTGGAACTTCATGAAGACATTGTGGGCCACCCTCGTCATCCACTCCTCAGTGGATTCGCCTTCCTTCTGGGTAAGCGATGCTTCCTGCCATGTATCGTAGAGGGTTTAGGGGCAGCGTGATCCCAAAACTGTCCGAAAGGCCTTGGAAGACCCCCACTACCCCTGAAACCAGCCTCGGGACTAGCACCCTTTCCAACGAAACTCGGGTCCTTCAAATCGAAAGAGTTGGGCTTCTCCAATGCCTTGAAAACGGCCTCCGTCCTGGCCGACGTCTTGCTGCGAGCCTCAACCGGGGCCAGCTGGAGGACCCCTGGATCCGGATGCTGCATGGCTTCCTGCTGCTGGTCGCCTGTTCCCTGCGTGGCTTGATCTGCTTGCATCGTCGGGACCCCTGACTCCACGGCTTCATGCTGGTCGCCTGTTCCCTGCGTGGCCTCTGCGTCTGCTTGCAACGGGACCCCTGACTCCGAATCCGGTGCTTGCTGCATGGCTTCCTGCTGCTGGTCGCCTGTTCCCTGTGTGGCCTCTGCGTCTGCTTGCATCGGGACCCCTGACTCCGAACCTGGTGCTTGCTGCGTGGCTTCCTGCTGCTGGTCGCCTGTTCCCTGTGTGGCCTCTGCGTCTGCTTGCATCGGGACCCCTGACTCCGAATTTGGTGCTTGCTGCGTGGCTTCCTGCTGGTCGCGTGTTCCCTGTGTGGCCTCTGCTAGATTTGCGTCTGCTTGCATAGGGACCCCCGACTCCGAATCCGGTCCTTGCTGCATGGCTTCCTGCTGGTCGCGTGTTCCCTGCGTGGCTTCTGCTTGCATGGGCTGCGAAACCACTCCTTCCATAGCCTGGTTGCCTGTTCCCTGCGTGTCCACCAAGGTCTCCGGAAGCGGGAGCGACGACGGCTCCTGGGCACAGCGGTTCGTAGTACTAGCACTGTGGAGGTTGTACGAGTGCTATAGCTAGCAGCAGAAAAACAAAGTAGAAGTGATAGATATCTAGTATACAGTACTAGTCCTAGTACTAGTACTACGGTTGATGATACAAATCCTGCATTACCTGAAGGACCCGAAACTATGGGAATTATGGTATATTCCTTATTATGGGTAATGCAGGATTTATATCATCAACCGTAGTACTACCACTACTACTACTACTACTACTACTACTACTACTACTACTACTGCTACTACTGCAGTAGCAGTAGTAGTAGTAGTAGTAGTAGTAGTAGTAGTAGTAGTAGTAGTAGTAGTAGTAGTAGTAGTAGTAGTAGTAGTAGTAATAGTACTAGTAGTAGTAGTGGTAGTAGTAGTACTAGTAGTACTAGTACTAGTAGCGTAGTACGTAGTAGTGGTACGTATAGTATAAACACCAGCAGTAGCTAGTAGTACTAGTACAGTAGTGTGCTAGCTCTAGATCTCGAATTCGAATTGATTTCGCAACGGCAGCACCAGTGGCTGGCAGTAGTCTAGTTTAACCAAGTCGGTACTGCAAGGCGATGTGGAGGCTTCGAAAGAGGACTGCTTTAGGCTTATTAGGTATTGTACAGGGACTAAGGTCTAGGCTTTAATAAGTTTCTGCGATGTTTGCGGACTGGTTGAAACTTTATAAGGGCTCAGGATTCAAGCTTAAGCTTACGGGTTGCAGGTTAACACTTTTTCGGCAGCTTCTACGTGTGACGTGGAGTTTCGGGATTAGGGTACCCTGCTCGCATCCAAAGAACCCAGGCCTCTAGAGAGAAGTTTGCCATAGATGCCTCCAGCTCGTCCATGAAGAGCTGCTCGCCTATGTCCTCCTCGATCGTCGTTGTTTGCATCCAACCAAACTCGTTGAACAGGTTCCACTTGCCCAAGAGGGGATCGACTGATTTGTCGATGGCCACGAGTGCAGCCAACTCCGCCCGCTCCAGGTGATCCTGGATCTCTTTGCTCTTCTTGGACCTCCACTGCTCCGTGGCTGTAGCACGTTTGTGCAGTAGGTCCTCGCCCAATTCGCCGTTGTCCAACTGTTGCCGAAGCTTCTGGATCATGTTCTCGGCTTGGTTGTGGACTGCCTCTGCCACGGCTGCGGTTTTGGCCTTCAGAGCCTCATACTCAGAAACCTTTGTCCAAGCTCCGTTGACGAGTAGCATTAAGTACTTTAGGCCATCCGAGTCCATCAGCAAGTCGGTCCTGATGTCATCCTCCATCACAACACCATTCTGCGGATGCCGAGGCAGGGCGTCCTTGATCCAGGACATCATCGGCGAAGCGTCTTGGAAGCGAATAGCTTCTTCAAGAGGGGGCCACTGCTTGTCCTGGCACGGCATGCCATAGTAGCCCTCGAAGATCAACCTCCGGACACCTGTCGAGGGGTCCTCCTCCTCTCGCGGAAAGTCCCCCAGCACCAGAGTGCTTGTTGAGCGAGCCACCGTGGTGAGGCTGTCCGGCCTGCGGATGGGCTGCACCCCGGCCGG
This sequence comes from Symbiodinium sp. CCMP2592, assembly GCA_905221615.1. Lineage (NCBI taxonomy): Eukaryota > Dinophyceae > Suessiales > Symbiodiniaceae > Symbiodinium > Symbiodinium sp. CCMP2592. The sequence goes on along the minus strand of CAJNDT010005702.1, from coordinate 439,328 downwards.
CGAAGCTTGGCTTTGGCCTGCATACATTAACAAATTTAGGCTTTAGGGTTTGGGGATTGGGTTTTTGGGTAGGGTTTGGGGATTGGGTTTTGGGCAGCCAATATCCTAGAACCATCGTACCATAAGCTACGAAAGAATTCTATGCTAGATGTAGCTGAAATGCAAGCAAACAGCACCAATAGGATCCGGAATTTAGAGTAGATAGTTAAACAACATAGAGAAGCCCAGAGAACATGTGTGGGAATAAGGTTTAGGGTATGTTGACAGTTTAGGTATATATTATTAGGGTTTATTCAAACTATCTAGTTGTCTAATCTAAGCTACTGTACTTGGCAGACACCCAATGCATGATCATGAGACAGCCTGGCAGTTGATCAGGCTTCGAAGCAGAGCTTTCCGGCACCTCCAGCAGGGATTCTGAAATGGGTAGAAACACACCAAAAATCTACATATGGATCTTAGCCCAGTAATTATATTAATGGCCTCGGCGGCATCTTCAAAGAGTGCCCTCCGGGCTTTCTTGTAGTCCGGGCTCTTGACGGGCGTGTAGCCTGGCTTGAAAGGTGTCCCAACTTTGGCAGGGGTTGGCGTAGAACCCGACATGTGCACATCCTTGGCTGGGCTCGGCTTTGGGGAGGCCTTTGGCACAGGTGGGCTCGCCATGGTAACATCATCAGCTGTTGGCTGGCTCTTCACTGCTTGCTTCGTGGGTGTGTTGGGACATTGCTTTATCGGCACCGGCACTTTCGGGAAGCCAGCTTGTCCCGAGGCTGGCGGACGGCCCATGACTGCCAGACTGCTGGTTCTGCTGCCTTCGGCTGGAGGAGGCTTGGCAGCACTCTTCGGCATCTGTACCGGTCCGGGTTGCTTCGGCGTCTCTACCGGTCCGGGCTGCACGGGTTGGGCTTGGCCTCTCGAAGTCACGGGCTTCGAGGTTGGAAGTTCTCGCTTCGTCGGCACCGGGGAAGCACCTTTGGTGGGCTGGGTTTAAGGGTTTAGGGATTACGTGCGGCGGGCTTCGGGGTTTAGGGGTGCAGGGTTTAAATATAATATTGTTGCTACTATTAAGTTAAAGCCCAGATGCCTTTCATGGCTGTCGCCTTCACATCGAATTCCAGGGGAGCGGTAAGGCTTGGAGGCGGAGATGTCGTAGGTTTCTTAGCAGCTGGCGCACCGGCCATGAATGCCGTTTTGCCGCTCATGCGTCTCGTTGGTTTTGCTGCAGCTGCTTGTGTCCCACCGGTGTCTCCGGATCCTGCGTGCAGTGGCTGTCTTATATATTACAAGTGTGATTACAATACACATATAGTTGTTCGATCATATAAACATCCCAGCCAGCCTGCAGGTGGCATGCCTGCAGCTTTCAAAGCCTCTGCCACCTCATCTGCGATCTTCTTGTGCTTGCCCTGTCCGATAGGTTCGTAGGGATCTCTAGATACCTCTAGAACTCTAGATTAGTTCAGACTTTGGACACGGGCTTGTGGTTATATGGTGGTGCTAGCTTGGTTCGGCTCAATATTGGTAGGGGTGCACGTAGAAGTCGAAGGCATGGGGTTCAGATAATTTGTGAACACGAGGATGTGGCTTCAAAGCCCTGGCCTGTTCCTGATTACTATTCATAACATATACATGTACACCCCTGTATAGTGGACCTGAAGAAGCCGTTCTTCTGGGCTACCGGAAATATTTACAATATCTGGGCTAGCCTTGCGTGTAGGGTTCAGAGATCCTACTATAAACTTAAGTGCATTTAAATGCAATTAAGTTTATAGTAGGATCTCTGAAATTTAGGATTTGGGGATCTGGGTCTTAATGCATTATAGGGGGCTTAGGCCGGGCTTTAAGGTGCCTGTTGCGGCTGCTTGGGTGCAGCCTGCGTCGGAGTGGCCCCCGTGGAAGCCATGGCACGAACTAACGGCGACTAACGGTTACTAACGGCCCAAAGTGTTCCAGAGACCCCTTTGAACGCCAAATAACGCTTCCTAACGGCCCTGCCCGAACCTCAACTCACGGCCCCTAACGGCTCCTAACGGCCAAAAGTGGTCCAGGGAACCCTTTGAACGCCAAATAACGCTACCTAACTGCCGTGATTTTGCACACCAACACAACTCACGGCCCCTAACGGTCCCTAACGGCCAGAAGTGCTCCAGAGAGCCCTTTGAACGCCAAATAACGCTCTCTAACGCCTTTGGTGGTTTTCTGCAAGTGAACCCTGTGTTTGCAGCAGGGACTGCTCACAATTTGAGCAAATCAAGGCCTCGCGTCACATGCTTAACGTACAGCAGGCAGCCCTGACATGTGCGTGAGGCCGATCATGTGCAGGGTCGAGCTACATGCAAACCCCAAATTAAATATATAAAGCTAATTAAAAAGGATTCCAAAGTACCTTTGCATGGTATCGAATAGGGAATACTCTTCCAAACCACAAAGCAAACCCTGCAATACTTAGGACCCTGAGGGAATTATGCATGTACACTTGTACATGCATAATTCCCTCAGGAATAGCATGTCGTCGGATTATCTCGATCATCCACATCCACGGCTTGGGTCTAGACCTGCACAATAGCCACATGAACTGTTTTCTCCGGCCGGTGCCAGTGATACATGCCGATGTGACACATGCATCTACTGCTCTAGATTCTCTAGATCTCCAGGGCAAGCCAAGCACCAGCTAGATAATTTTAGCTACATCAATGTACTGTGTAGACTGCATGCAGAGGACGAATGCCCCAAAGCTTGCCAACGGTTCAGCCAACCTGTATTCTGGAAGAGGTTTTGTGGTTTGGTTCGGCCGATACCTCGATCCACTGTGGCTGGGTGGACATGTACATGTGTAGTTAAATTTCACTATAATTACATGTGTCTCTCAGCATGATCACTTCGAGGGCCATAGCGACCAGTACATATACTCCAAATGTGTTAACCGACTGAATGGGCCCTTGAAGCCGATCACTCTCCAGCCGCCTTTGCAAACATGAGGCGTCGATTGCATCGACAGCCATGCACCTCAATTGCACGTTGTGTGGCTTGGGGATTAGGGCATAGGGTTCTGGGTTTGGGGCGGGCATTCGGTTTAGGGTTCTGGGTTTGGGGCTTTTCGGTTTCCATTAAATACACATAGTTTCGCAGAGAAATAATCATTATGTGTGTATATATATATATACATATGTATGTATCTCATATCAATACAAATATATATATATATATATATATATATGTATGTCTATATATATATATACATATTAATATATATATATATATGTGTATATATATATGTATATATATATATATATATATATATAGAGAGAGAGAGAGAGCAATTCAGACGTACAAATATAGTATTTGCGGCAAAATACTCCAAACAGAGAATCTATGATGAGGCCGATCTAGATCAGTCAAGACTCGACTGGCCCGGTTGGAGTCAGCAATGAATAGCCAGGTTGTCCATTCTAGATACCCAGCAGCCTCGGATCGAAGTTTGATTGGCCCTATATAGGTATATTGACCCAACTATATAGGTATATAGACCCAACTTCTTATGATCTACTTGTGGGGGGTGGGGGGGGCTCTTTCGAGGTTTTCTTTTTGAAGGTTTGAACTTTTCAACTATGCACGAGATTCCATCTCCATTAACGTAACCTATATATATATATATATATCTATGTATATACATATATAGGTACGGTTGGGTAGTTAATTTTGACGACTACAATATAGGTATATTAGACCCCACTAGGCCCCTAGGAACCCCTATGTACCACATTCGAAGCCAGCTGCTCATGTCCTGATACGGCACCCACGGTACCCAACCCAAAGCTAAGCCCTTCATCCGGAACCCACGATATGCAGAACCAAAGCTCCTGCTCAAACTTTGATGGTAGACCCCCTAGAACCAAGCTTGATGGGAAGTGCCAAGAAGCAGTCGTTGATCCACCTGCAGAAAGTCGGTACCTGGGCCGGGCCCAGGGGAATAAAGACTAAAACCCAAAGCTTACAGGCTAAGCCCACTATAGAAACTTCGTAAGCGTGCCCCATTGCGAGCCCAGTGGATACTGCCCCGGTAATGATCATCGGTATCTTAAATTCGTCACTTGTTCGAATCCCACGAACACACACAGCCGAAGGCTCTAGAGCTACAAGACGAAAATCTGCGGTCAGGCCGATCTGTCGAGTCTCGGTGGGTTGCATTGGAGTCAGCAATGTATAGCCAGGTCGTCCATTCTAGATATCCAGCAGCCTCAGATCGAAAGGGCATTGTTTGGTCGTAAAAAACCCAACTTCTCATGACCGGGGGCTCTGACGAGGTCATGCTTTTTGTTCTGAAGAAACTTTTGGGGTATCTGGGGCGAACTGCTGACTATGCACTGGGTTCCATTTGCATATCAACGTAACCTATACAGGTACGGTTGGGTATACCTAGTTAACATTTGACGACAATATATAGCACAGGTAATATATATTAGATCCTATAGGAACCCCAGGCCCTATGTACCACATTAGAAGCCAGCAGCAATTAATTCATGTCCTGATACGGCACCCACGGCACCCAACCCAAACCTAAACCCTTAATCCGGAAGCCACGATATGCAGAACCAAAGCTCCTGCTCAAACCTTCGATGGTAGACCCCCGGGAAGCAAGCTTGATGGGAAGTGCCAAGAAGCAGTCCTTGATCCACCTGTCCAGAGAGTCGGTACCTGGGCCGGGGGAACAAAACCGTAAACCCCAATGCTTAAAGCCTAAACCCTAAACTGATAAATAATACAACTACTTCGTAAGCGTGCCCCGTTGCGAGTCCGGCGGAAACTGCCATGCTCCGGTACTGACATGATCGTCGGTATCATGAATTCGCCAGTTGTCCCATTAAGTTCGAAACCACCAGCACCAACATGTACAGCGGAAGGCTCTAGAGTTGTGCAAGTGAGAATCAGCTAAGCATGATATGTGTGCACGGATCCTACGAAAATCCTTGAGACAATGTATCGGAACTGAGCCCAACACGACCCCTCATGAATCACGGAATCCTACCCTGCCCTAGGTGTGGGCGGCTCCGGCATTTGTGGCATCGCACATGCATCTGAGCTCGATTTCCCGGCTTGCAGACACTATGGAGGGATGGGCCGTTGCGTCAAGTGAGTCTCTAACTCTAGCTGCAGACCTCCAGGTCCGTGTTCGGATTTAGGGTATCGGGTCTTCGGGTTCGGTTTTCTCTTGTGGAGGGACAGGGGGTTCACAATTTTTGGGCTTAGGGCTTTGGGGTTTAGATGTAAAGGCCTTGACCCAAGACCGAAACTGCCACTAGCATATGTAGACAACACACACAGTCTCATACACCCTAGCAAGGCCTTGTATGCATACATTTACATACATACACTAGTACAGACACATGCACAGAAAGATGCATACGTGCATGCATGCATGTCGATAACACACACTACCTGCATGTGCTTGATACAAAGCTGCTTCCACACATAAAGGCTGCATGCTAACTACCATATATTGTTATACGTATGGAACACATATACATGCTCAAGGTAATCTGAGAACCGTGTGCCACAGTTGCCTACACAGCTGGGCATTGGGACTGATGATACAAGGTTTGCCCACCCCATCTGTACAATCCGATGTGCGGAGGTCGCACACACTTCGAATGGCTGGCACTTTTAGAAAAGCGAGCCTTCAATTACAAATCATCCGAGGGTGCACCACAAATCACGACAAGGCCCAGCTACACGAATCTAGAGGTGCCCAAATTTGTTACGGCCCTAGATCGAGCATATATGCACAAGACAGAAGACCCTAACCTCTAAAGCCGGACCGACGACCCCAAGCTGCTAATCGGATGACCCTCAAGCCCTAACCTTGTAGTCGCACCTCGGATCCAGTATCCTAGGAGAAATCCTACGGCGACTCCTCGGGGGCCGCGGGCTCTGGCTTCTCCTCCCATCCGGCGATGATCTTCGCAAGAAACCACCTGGGAGGCAAAGATCTAGGGTCCAGCCTAAATATTTAGGGTGCAAGGCTTAGGGTTGTGTTTTTTACTTATAACTAAGAGCTTAAAATTTAAGCTGTGTTCCTAGGGTTTCGGAATTCGAATGGGCGGCTCACAATATTAATTTTAAATATTTGTTCAAGATCAGCCACATCTCCGGCACCGGGCCCTTGCTCCAAGCGAGACAGGTTCCACCCTTCCCGTCAACCTGGGTAGTCAATCTGATTCAGCTGGGGTTGTTCTGTATATAACACGAAATCACTAGTTTCGTATTGCACAGTACTAGTACTGTATTAATGTCAAGGGGCCTTGTACCTCGGATCCGGCAGTACACTGCGGTTCACGTAGAAAGTTCTGTCATTTAACCGCACAGTGATGCTTTTGCACTTCTCTCGCAGCTCGTGTGTCACGATGGGCTTGGGCACGGCGAAGGTCCTTACATATGTGCTGGTTCTGCGTAACTATAGCTAGTTATATCTACATCACACAATTGCACAACTCTACTTCACTCATTGCAAGTAAAGTTCACTTGTTTCAAGTTGGCCCATTCGAAGCCGGGCAAGTCAGCGGCAGCCGGCTTGCAGTCGTTCATGCCCAGGTCTCGCAACATCTCCACAGCCTCCAATGCCTTCTTAAGATCGGCTTCCTTCTTGTCCGGATCCTTCGCTCTCGCCGTCGCCTTCGCAGCGACCTTCGGTTCGGCCTCAAGCTCGTTCTTGTCCTTGTCGTCCCCATGCTTGGTCTTCGGCTTTTTTTTGGCCGCTGCTTTCCGAGCCAAAGCCTTCGCAGCGGCTTCCTGCACGTTGTAAAGACCGTCGCAACATGCGAAGCCTCCGAAATTCGAACCTTGAAATCCAAACACTCCCCCCTAAATCAACTTAAACCGTAATATAAATGATACTAGTCATTTAGTGTGTGTGTGTGTATATACATATAGACAGACACGTGGTTGTATCTAGACACATAAAATATATATTGCATGCCATCTATGTTCCTATATATGTGTACAGCTAGTTTTTCTCTCGTACATATATATGTATATATGTATATGGTACTGACACATAAGTATATTGGTATTCACCTTATGCTTCAAAAGATACCGATACGAATATTCTAGTACTAGTACTGAAAACATGCCCTAAGACTCCAGGTGGTCTACAAGTGTGTATATATGTATGTATATATATATATATATGCCCTGAGTTTCAATCCCTATAATATATGAGGGCCAAGGTCTATATTCTACTTGTACATGGGGCCTTGGGACTATAGTGCATAATATATATATATATATATATATATATATATATAAATTGCGTAACCATAGTATAGTTATAATATCACGAATATATGAAATGTTTTATTGAATTCGAACTACGTGAGTATTAGTCTTAAACTGCTCATATTAATCCTAGTCTTACAAGCTGCAGCTGCAGTATATAGAATAATACCCTAATATTGTTGCATAGAGCCCTGCACAAAACACACCCTATACCAACCCTAAAGACCCCGAGCTATCTGCAACCTTAAAGCGTGCAGAACATGCACGAAAGCCTCTATATGTATATGTGCATACTGACGAACCCCACACACCCCAAACTTATACTTAAGTAAGCCTTGACCCCATCTAGACTCCACAATCCCACTCCTTGCGATTTGCGTCGCGAGCATTGGCTTGCTCCGCTCGCAGGCCCTGAAAGTCACCATCAGCTGGAAGCGGCACGGGCTCCAGTCCAGCAGGAAGAGGCACCACCGTGGCGGGGTCGATCAGAGGTTGCCTGTCCTGCCGGCAGGAGTTCTACATATCCGGTATAAGATGATGTACACGATGACATAAGCTCCCCTATCCTTGTAGGCACCGTTGCTGTTGCTTACACGATCGCGAGGGGCATCGTTCAGGAGTGGCACCTTTCAATCGATTCTGAATATGGGTACGGTACAACATTAATGTAATTAAGTACTTGTGCAAGGCTCCGGATCGCGGCCTTCGTGGGGCCTTCGGCGTCGATCTCCGCATCTGCTTCCTGGGAACAAATTCTGGAGATCATGGTACCGGGCACCCTAGCTATATGCAAGCTTAAGATGGCACTGTTGACGGGCCGGGGGGCATCGAAGTCAAGCTTTCGCTTGACGTTCCTGACATCCGGCCGCGGATCTGTCGATGCCTTGGCCTGGGCGATTCCATGTAAGGTTTAGGGTTCAGGTTGCTGTGTTATAGAGAGAGAAAGAGAGAGTGAGAGACATGCATAGACAGGTGGGCACCAAACAGACCCCCCCACACACACACACAAACGTAGACAGACACACACACACACAGAGATACATGTACACACTATATATGTATAGCAGGTGTGTGTATTATATGTGTATATTCTATACGTATATAATACAAATATATCGACACACCCATGCACATGTATAATGCTTATATATGCATGCACACCTACGTACAGATAAGCAATCGCACAGACATGCATACATACATACATTCATACTTTATGCATATACAGAATGCACATGCATATGCACACAGACACAGACACAAGCACACAGACACAAAAAGACACATCTCTCTCTCCCTCTCTCTCTCGCTCGAACCTCACACACTCACATGCACTCCCTCACTCTTCATATTCACTCAGTCCTGCATACACACACCCACACCCACACACGTACCGAGAAAACGAAGGGCTAGGATGTACACACGGGCACAAAAACGGCACCCCTGGCACTGTCTTGACATCGAAGGCACAGGCTCCATCACAGCATCACCGCCAATACCCCGATCCATCCCAGCATCAGCGAGTGCAGGTACCGCTGAGGCCTCAGATTGTCTGCATAGCATCATTAAACTCAGAAATCATGATATACCTGCGAAAGCACATGTACCCCATGTGCATGTATATCATACAAACGGCACCCTTAGTAATTAGCACTGTCTTGACATCGAAGGCACAGGCTCCATCACGGCATCACCGCCAGTATCCCGACCCATCCCAGCATCAGCGACTGCAGGTGCCGATGAAGCCTCAGGTTTGTGTCCATAGCATGATTAACTGCCAAAACACATGTAGCCCATGTACATGTATGTAGGTATACATGAGTATACAAACGGCACTCCTAGCACTGTCTCGACATCGAAGGCACTGGCTCCATCCCAGAGCTACCGCCAATACCTCGATCTATCCCAGCATCAGCGATTGCAGGTACCGGTGAAGCCTCAGGTTTGTGCCATAGCAGCATTATTACCTACGAAAACACATGTATGTACATGTACAGAAGTAGACACGGTCATGCAAACGGCACTCCTAGCACTGTCTTGACTTCGAAGGCACGGGCTCCATCCCAGCATCCCCAATATCCCGATCCATCCCAGCATCACCGACTGCAGGTGCTGTTGAGGCCTCAGGTTTGTCTCAATAGCATCACTGCATTACCTGCAAAAACACATGTACTCCATGTATATGAGTATACACGGGCATGCAAGCGGCACTCCCAGCACTGTGTCTTGACATCGAAGTCACGAGCTCCATCCCAGCATCACCGCCAATATCCCGATCCATCCCAGAATCAGCGAGTGCAGGTACCCGTGAAGCCTCCGATTTGTACATGTGTCCATAGCGTCATTAAATCGATACACCCGGCAAAACACATGTACCCCTCATGTATAGAAGTTCCAGCAAGGCACCGGATCCATCTCAGCACCGTTTCCTGGGCCCGGACTGTTGGCAGCCTTAGCTGCGAAAGCATCTGAACCACCGGTGCCATCGCATTTTTTTGATTGAGGCTTCCTTCTGGTTGACATCCCACAAGCGCTCAGCGACAAATTCTCTCCCCACACAGTCTGTATTTATGTAATTATAATACATACCACACACGAAAGAAAGTACCACTGCACTTGTACAATATTGCACACAACACACCCAAAAACCCAGATCTGGGTTTGGGGAAATGGACCATCTAGAATGCAACACATTCTTGCACTCCAAAGCACCCGGTTCGCCTCCGCGGTAGTCACCAGGTCGCGGGCCTCATGCATGGTCAGCTAGCATGATAAGATCTGTATACATTTATAAGCACGAGTACACATGAGAACAGATGTCCTCCTCCTCGACAATCGCAAGCGACAACTCGGCTGCAGCTACAACCTCGATCAGAATATGTACAAGTGGATACCATGCATGGACTGCCCACACGTGCATCCCAGGAACATCCAGCTCAGAGTTCAAATCATTGGCCTCAGTACTATAGCATGCAAACATAGATGTGTGCATAAATCACTGCTGGAACTGCGGACACACAACTCTACTGACTCTTACCGTCCAGGCACCAATTTCCCAAGGTCCTCCTCATCACGTACCTTAGGCCCAAGGAGCTCGAGCACATGATGCATGATTCATCACTACGTATACGAGCATGCTAGCACTAGGGTCTACGGCTTCTTAGGATTGGCGATCGGGAATATATTTTATTATTGCACATACATAATAATGATCGAATACAATCCACGTGGCCTCAGCTCTCGAAGTCGAAGCATCGGGGCCCTTGCGTGCAGAAGTGCGGCTGGCATGTATATTATTATATAAGTGATTCACACATATCGTCCCCCTGGCTTTTCAGTCCTTCAGCAGCCAGTCGGGCAGCTCTTGAATCCTGAAAGTCCCATGGTGTCGATGGCGTCGATCCTCCTGAAAACGGTAAATCTTGCGATTTTCGAGGTTGATGAAAATGTTCCAGGGGCCCCATCACAATGCAGCCGTGAGTCCAGTTCCCGGTTCAGCAGATCTTTCTGTCTGATGGTCTCCTGTATCGGAACTACATGAAAAAACCAAGGTCGTGCTTCATTCATCATGATCTTAACACCACTCGTTCTATCCTCGTCAGCTTCAGGAGCATCCTCGTTGTCACTGCAGACGGTGACCAGATTTGACCCAGCATCTTGCTTCCCAGCCTGCTGCGGATGGAACACGGAACCCACATGTACAGTAAACCCACGAAAGCCCTAGATCAGTCTAAAGATAACTAAAGCAACTATTTTGTGCACCTGGCCATGCAACTCGAGAAGTGGGCAATCGGCATTCACACCCAGAGCGTCCTGAATTTGAAATATGTTTTCAATAGATCAGCAGTTGAAACCCCGGCAGCCCCATTACAATGCAGCCGTGAGTCCAGTGCCCGGTCCAGCTCCGCTTTCAGTTGGATGGTCCCCTGGATCGGATCTACATGAAAACTCAAGCTTAAGGTTTTGCTTCATCGATTCAATACCACTCGCACTGACCCCTCCTCATCAGCTTCACGATCATCCTCGCTGTCGTCATCGATGATCATCTGTGACCCATCGTTTGGCACTCCAGCCTGCTGCGGATTGAAACCCGCTGTAAACCCAGGAAACCCTTAAAGCTTAGCCTATTTTGCATTGAAACTCAGACAACTATTTTGTGCACCTGGCCATGCAACTCGGGACGTGGGCAATCGGAATCCACACCCAGACGGTCCTGCACTTGAAATATGTTTTCAACTCAAATCATTGCAGCAACTGAACCCCTGGCTCTAGCCTCGCCAATCTCATCGGATGGCGTCGGTTTCTCTTCGCCGGGAACCTTGGATCCCCCGACCAACTCAAACCGCACATTCAAACACACACTCAACCTCCGAAAGCACGAAGCCACAACGAAATATGTTGCGGTCCAAAAGCTTCCTCATCCTCATCGAAGATTTCAAAGATATCTCCGGCCTCCTCGTCATCGTCGGCACAATCATCGATGTCGATCACCTGCCGGGCTTAAGGAAAAGTCTAGATATGCATGGAAAGCCACAGAAATGGTAGATATAGTACTTAATAGTGTTCTTTATGGAAGCACCTCCGAGCTCAGACTCGACTCCGAGGATCTGCGCTCTGGCTTCTCGGGAAGGGAGCGGCCGTTCACGGCCAAATAAATCCCCTTGAGGATTTTCATCTCGTCACTCCTGCGATATCGATATATTATTCGATAAATATGCATGAACGATCAATGGTGATCATGAGCTGCGTGGTCCGGCAGTCCTCGACTGGCTGGTCCGGCAGACTGACTGCACAACATATGCAGCCAGCCATCTTAACCGTGTCCCCTGGAGCTCGGCCCAATCCTTCACCCGCTGCTTGCTACCCTTCGAAACCTTCTGGAGATTGTAGCAGCAAGACAAGTAAAGGACAGCAGCCCGGTGCTCTTTCATCGAGATGAGCTGTTTCCTTTCTTCCACGTTGTGGAAAAGCTGAGCCCCGTAGCATTTCATGACCTCAAAGTTCTTCTTCGACATCATATCATGCTGCGAAATGTTCGTGTCGAAGACATCTACCAGCTTGGTAGCCTGGGCTTCTGATCCAAAATAGAAATAGAAGCAGCTAGCAGACATATAGAGAAGCACACCAGCCGGAACATGCAACTCGAGTCGCCTTGTCTTGCCGAAGCTCCTCCAAGCGGGACTCCACCAGCGGGCGGAGGCATGCCACGATTCTCATTGCCGAATCCTGGGATTCGGAACACGTTCGATCTGCATATCAGGATGTGCATCCGGTGCAATCATATGCTGACTAGTTTCACTCACGAAAAACCGCAGGGGCCGTATAACCTGCTTACCGCGGATTAATTCGCCTTGAGCAGACCGCCGCACACCATCGAGGAACTTGAACTCTGGTTCTGCCATTTTGGCAGCGGATCCTTCACCTCTTGAAGCCCGATCGGCATGTGATGCATAGAAGCTTAAGCTGAAGTGTTCTAGATCTGCGATCGGCCCCGAAGACTTGCAGACCGAATTGCAAACATCTGGACTGCCATGCACCCGTGCACATGCTCGCTCGGCCCCGAAAACTGCAGATTCATGAGCTATGCAAGGGCAAGGATTGCAATCGATCACTGCATGCATGGCCACTGCACACTCACAGCACGTACTGGCAGCTGATAGGGGTGGGCGCACCTGCCTTTCGCTTCGACGAACATTCGTGAAGCATGATCCAGCGGCCCGGCATTGTAAAAATGCAGTCAATTATGGAACCGAGCTCTAGACATGATATACCCCATACGGCCCATACATGTACACACGTCTAGCTACAGGCACATGTCTTCGAGCGAGCGAGTGTGTGCCAGATAAGGCGTGCACCTGCACTATAGCCAGCTATAATATATACATACATACATACATATATATATATGTATGTATCCAGGCTCCACCTGCAGGCGAGCGATCTGTACTGCTGTACATGTACTGCACAGCTACTATACGTAGCTAGTACTATACTAGCTAGTACCGAGACATGCTGTATACACACATTTGCTCGAGGTTCCTCCTGCAGAACACGGCGGATGTAGACGTTACACGTGCATAAGCTCATTCGCGAGAACACACAGTACAAAAGCAGCACACACCTGTACATATTATATACAACAATTATATTACAAACGAATTCCCAGACCTACACTAGTACTAGTATTACTAGTACTAACCACCGACCCACAGTACTAGTACTGCTGCGGTACACACACACACACCACACACCACACACACACACACACACACACACACACACACACACACACATACTACTTACACTTACAGTACTTATATACAGTACCTACACTTGTACTTACACACCAACGTGCAGGCACACACACACACACTTACACACACACACAGGAAAGAAGACGGACATATATAAAATATTGTGACACAGTAAAGACAAATAACCCCGGCCCAGTACATCGAGACAAAGTAAAAATCAGGTCGATATAGGTGTCGAAACCCTCGAAAATCCATCGACGGCAAACCCAACCCATCAAGAGCGAGGTCGGGAAACCCCAGGCAAACCCAACCCATCAAGAGCGAGGTCGTGAAAGGCAAACCCAACCCATCAAGAGCGAGGTCGTCAAACCCCAGGCAAACCCAACCCATCGAGCGAGGTCGTGAAACCCTAATGCAAGTCGTACAATAATGCCGTTTCACTTGATGATCAATTGCAAAAACGTGTCATTAATCCTTCGAGATCGCCATACCCAAACCCATCAATAGGCATGGCTTCAAACCCCTCCAAATCTCAAGTAACGTCTGGGCACAATGTGTCCGCTCAGCACAATTTTGCCCAAGTATCGGCTATGACGATACATGGAGCCTTTGGGCTCAAGGGATAGAAGGGAGATAACTCTCAAGAAGTGAGGACAGAGCTCTCTCAATCGACAAAAGAAGAGTCCGATCCCCCCTGCAGCCTTCAACAAGACATGAGCAGCCCTCTACCCCACCCTCTGAATCAAGAAAGAAACCCTTCTAACCTTTCTTTCTTGATAAGGGGGGGGATGCTCAAGAAGAAAGGGTGGAGCTCCCCCCAATTTTCAAGTAGAGACATCTGGTCATCCCTCAGCCTTCAAAAGGAAAAGACCTCATGCTCCAAAATAAGAAGAGAGTCCCCAGGATATTCGTGGCAACAGAAGAGAGCATCCCCTTTTACCTCTTGGTATGTCGCCTTGTCGTCTTAATTAAGAAGATTGAAGAGACATCGCTCCTAGCAAGAAAGGACAGAGCTCCCCTAGCTTCCAAAAAGAAAGATTTTCTACCTCATCCTCCACAAGAAATCACTGAGAGCTTCCTCCTATGCAATGAGGCGTAAGAGAGCTCCAGCTCAGTCCAGCAGACAGGCCCCTCCAACTTCACGAGAATTCAAAGGTCTCCGTTTACCCATCGGTCGGAAAGAAGATAACTCCTTTCTCTCTTCATAAGGGGATTGGATCTTGAGCATTTCTTTTGCCTTTTCAAAAGATGGAAGACAGCATACGCACAAGAAGAAGCAACCTCCTTTCTCTCTTGGCAGTGGAAAGAGATCCTGATTGTTTCCCTTACCTTTTCAAAAGATGGAAAAGGGCATACGCTCAAGAAGAAAAGGCGGAGATTCCCCCACCCCTCAACGAAAACACGGAGAAAGTCCCTCCAAGTCATTCAGCTGATTTCTAGCAGCGAGCTCCTCTACTTCTTGGTAACTCTCCATCTCCTCTGACGATAAATGAAGGGAGCTCCCTTCTAGTCGAAGAAGACAAGGCTCAACGCATCTCCAGTTTCGAAAAGAACTGCGGCTGCCTCTTATAGTCGACAAGATGAGAGAGGAGCTCCTTGTCGTCCCCTCTTCCTCTTCAAGGGATAGAAGAGGGATAGCTTTCAAGAAGTGAAGACAGAGCTCGCTCAATCTTCAAAAGAAGGGGAGGATCAGACTTCAACAAGACATGAGCAGCCCTCTACCCCATGCTCTGAATTAGCTTCCAAAAAGACAAATCCTCTGCCTCATCCTCGACAAGAAGAGACTGAGGGCTTCCTCCAATCTAATGGGACAGAAGAAAGCGCCATCTCAACAAAGCAAACAGGCCGCTCCAACTTCATGAGAAATAAGAGGGCTCCGTTTAGCCCTCGGCAAGAAGAGACCTCCTTTCTTTCCTGATAAGGGGAGGGGATCCTGATTATTTCCGTTGCCGTTTTAACAATGGAAGCGAGCATACACTCAAGAAGAAAGGGTGGAGCTCCCCCCAATTTTCAAATTAGAGACATCTGGTCGCCCCTCAGCCTTCAAAAGGAAACGACCTCATGCTCCAAAATAAGAAGAGAGTCCCCTGGATATTCGTGGCAACAGAAGAGAGCATCCTACTAGCAGAGAGCCTTTTTACCTCTTGGCATGTCGCCTTTTCGTCTTAAGAAGATAGAAGAGACCTCGCTCCTCGCAAGAAAGGACAGAGCTGCCCTAGCTTCCAAAAAGAAAGATTTTCTACCTCATCCTCCACAAGAAATAACTGAGAGCTTCCTCCCATGTAATG
>CAJNDT010005702.1:274524-423414 GCA_905221615.1 Symbiodinium sp. CCMP2592 | reverse complement strand
CTTTCCATGCATATCTAGACTTTTCCTTAAGCCCGGCAGGTGATCGACATCGATGATTGTGCCGACGATGACGAGGAGGCCGGAGATATCTTTGAAATCTTCGATGAGGATGAGGAAGCTTTTGGACCGCAACATATTTCGTTGTGGCTTCGTGCTTTCGGAGGTTGAGTGTGTGTTTGAATGTGCGGTTTGAGTTGGTCGGGGGATCCAAGGTTCCCGGCGAAGAGAAGCCGACGCCATCCGATGAGATTGGCGAGGCTAGAGCCAGGGGTTCAGTTGCTGCAATGATTTGAGTTGAAAACATATTTCAAGTGCAGGACCGTCTGGGTGTGGATTCCGATTGCCCACGTCCCGAGTTGCATGGCCAGGTGCACAAAATAGTTGTCTGAGTTTCAATGCAAAATAGGCTAAGCTTTAAGGGTTTCCTGGGTTTACAGCGGGTTTCAATCCGCAGCAGGCTGGAGTGCCAAACGATGGGTCACAGATGATCATCGATGACGACAGCGAGGATGATCGTGAAGCTGATGAGGAGGGGTCAGTGCGAGTGGTATTGAATCGATGAAGCAAAACCTTAAGCTTGAGTTTTCATGTAGATCCGATCCAGGGGACCATCCAACTGAAAGCGGAGCTGGACCGGGCACTGGACTCACGGCTGCATTGTAATGGGGCTGCCGGGGTTTCAACTGCTGATCTATTGAAAACATATTTCAAATTCAGGACGCTCTGGGTGTGAATGCCGATTGCCCACTTCTCGAGTTGCATGGCCAGGTGCACAAAATAGTTGCTTTAGTTATCTTTAGACTGATCTAGGGCTTTCGTGGGTTTACTGTACATGTGGGTTCCGTGTTCCATCCGCAGCAGGCTGGGAAGCAAGATGCTGGGTCAAATCTGGTCACCGTCTGCAGTGACAACGAGGATGCTCCTGAAGCTGACGAGGATAGAACGAGTGGTGTTAAGATCATGATGAATGAAGCACGACCTTGGTTTTTTCATGTAGTTCCGATACAGGAGACCATCAGACAGAAAGATCTGCTGAACCGGGAACTGGACTCACGGCTGCATTGTGATGGGGCCCCTGGAACATTTTCATCAACCTCGAAAATCGCAAGATTTACCGTTTTCAGGAGGATCGACGCCATCGACACCATGGGACTTTCAGGATTCAAGAGCTGCCCGACTGGCTGCTGAAGGACTGAAAAGCCAGGGGGACGATATGTGTGAATCACTTATATAATAATATACATGCCAGCCGCACTTCTGCACGCAAGGGCCCCGATGCTTCGACTTCGAGAGCTGAGGCCACGTGGATTGTATTCGATCATTATTATGTATGTGCAATAATAAAATATATTCCCGATCGCCAATCCTAAGAAGCCGTAGACCCTAGTGCTAGCATGCTCGTATACGTAGTGATGAATCATGCATCATGTGCTCGAGCTCCTTGGGCCTAAGGTACGTGATGAGGAGGACCTTGGGAAATTGGTGCCTGGACGGTAAGAGTCAGTAGAGTTGTGTGTCCGCAGTTCCAGCAGTGATTTATGCACACATCTATGTTTGCATGCTATAGTACTGAGGCCAATGATTTGAACTCTGAGCTGGATGTTCCTGGGATGCACGTGTGGGCAGTCCATGCATGGTATCCACTTGTACATATTCTGATCGAGGTTGTAGCTGCAGCCGAGTTGTCGCTTGCGATTGTCGAGGAGGAGGACATCTGTTCTCATGTGTACTCGTGCTTATAAATGTATACAGATCTTATCATGCTAGCTGACCATGCATGAGGCCCGCGACCTGGTGACTACCGCGGAGGCGAACCGGGTGCTTTGGAGTGCAAGAATGTGTTGCATTCTAGATGGTCCATTTCCCCAAACCCAGATCTGGGTTTTTGGGTGTGTTGTGTGCAATATTGTACAAGTGCAGTGGTACTTTCTTTCGTGTGTGGTATGTATTATAATTACATAAATACAGACTGTGTGGGGAGAGAATTTGTCGCTGAGCGCTTGTGGGATGTCAACCAGAAGGAAGCCTCAATCAAAAAAATGCGATGGCACCGGTGGTTCAGATGCTTTCGCAGCTAAGGCTGCCAACAGTCCGGGCCCAGGAAACGGTGCTGAGATGGATCCGGTGCCTTGCTGGAACTTCTATACATGAGGGGTACATGTGTTTTGCCGGGTGTATCGATTTAATGACGCTATGGACACATGTACAAATCGGAGGCTTCACGGGTACCTGCACTCGCTGATTCTGGGATGGATCGGGATATTGGCGGTGATGCTGGGATGGAGCTCGTGACTTCGATGTCAAGACACAGTGCTGGGAGTGCCGCTTGCATGCCCGTGTATACTCATATACATGGAGTACATGTGTTTTTGCAGGTAATGCAGTGATGCTATTGAGACAAACCTGAGGCCTCAACAGCACCTGCAGTCGGTGATGCTGGGATGGATCGGGATATTGGGGATGCTGGGATGGAGCCCGTGCCTTCGAAGTCAAGACAGTGCTAGGAGTGCCGTTTGCATGACCGTGTCTACTTCTGTACATGTACATACATGTGTTTTCGTAGGTAATAATGCTGCTATGGCACAAACCTGAGGCTTCACCGGTACCTGCAATCGCTGATGCTGGGATAGATCGAGGTATTGGCGGTAGCTCTGGGATGGAGCCAGTGCCTTCGATGTCGAGACAGTGCTAGGAGTGCCGTTTGTATACTCATGTATACCTACATACATGTACATGGGCTACATGTGTTTTGGCAGTTAATCATGCTATGGACACAAACCTGAGGCTTCATCGGCACCTGCAGTCGCTGATGCTGGGATGGGTCGGGATACTGGCGGTGATGCCGTGATGGAGCCTGTGCCTTCGATGTCAAGACAGTGCTAATTACTAAGGGTGCCGTTTGTATGATATACATGCACATGGGGTACATGTGCTTTCGCAGGTATATCATGATTTCTGAGTTTAATGATGCTATGCAGACAATCTGAGGCCTCAGCGGTACCTGCACTCGCTGATGCTGGGATGGATCGGGGTATTGGCGGTGATGCTGTGATGGAGCCTGTGCCTTCGATGTCAAGACAGTGCCAGGGGTGCCGTTTTTGTGCCCGTGTGTACATCCTAGCCCTTCGTTTTCTCGGTACGTGTGTGGGTGTGGGTGTGTGTATGCAGGACTGAGTGAATATGAAGAGTGAGGGAGTGCATGTGAGTGTGTGAGGTTCGAGCGAGAGAGAGAGGGAGAGAGAGATGTGTCTTTTTGTGTCTGTGTGCTTGTGTCTGTGTCTGTGTGCATATGCATGTGCATTCTGTATATGCATAAAGTATGAATGTATGTATGTATGCATGTCTGTGCGATTGCTTATCTGTACGTAGGTGTGCATGCATATATAAGCATTATACATGTGCATGGGTGTGTCGATATATTTGTATTATATACGTATAGAATATACACATATAATACACACACCTGCTATACATATATAGTGTGTACATGTATCTCTGTGTGTGTGTGTGTCTGTCTACGTTTGTGTGTGTGTGTGGGGGGGTCTGTTTGGTGCCCACCTGTCTATGCATGTCTCTCACTCTCTCTTTCTCTCTCTATAACACAGCAACCTGAACCCTAAACCTTACATGGAATCGCCCAGGCCAAGGCATCGACAGATCCGCGGCCGGATGTCAGGAACGTCAAGCGAAAGCTTGACTTCGATGCCCCCCGGCCCGTCAACAGTGCCATCTTAAGCTTGCATATAGCTAGGGTGCCCGGTACCATGATCTCCAGAATTTGTTCCCAGGAAGCAGATGCGGAGATCGACGCCGAAGGCCCCACGAAGGCCGCGATCCGGAGCCTTGCACAAGTACTTAATTACATTAATGTTGTACCGTACCCATATTCAGAATCGATTGAAAGGTGCCACTCCTGAACGATGCCCCTCGCGATCGTGTAAGCAACAGCAACGGTGCCTACAAGGATAGGGGAGCTTATGTCATCGTGTACATCATCTTATACCGGATATGTAGAACTCCTGCCGGCAGGACAGGCAACCTCTGATCGACCCCGCCACGGTGGTGCCTCTTCCTGCTGGACTGGAGCCCGTGCCGCTTCCAGCTGATGGTGACTTTCAGGGCCTGCGAGCGGAGCAAGCCAATGCTCGCGACGCAAATCGCAAGGAGTGGGATTGTGGAGTCTAGATGGGGTCAAGGCTTACTTAAGTATAAGTTTGGGGTGTGTGGGGTTCGTCAGTATGCACATATACATATAGAGGCTTTCGTGCATGTTCTGCACGCTTTAAGGTTGCAGATAGCTCGGGGTCTTTAGGGTTGGTATAGGGTGTGTTTTGTGCAGGGCTCTATGCAACAATATTAGGGTATTATTCTATATACTGCAGCTGCAGCTTGTAAGACTAGGATTAATATGAGCAGTTTAAGACTAATACTCACTTAGTTCGAATTCAATAAAACATTTCATATATTCGTGATATTATAACTATACTATGGTTACGCAATTTATATATATATATATATATTATGCACTATAGTCCCAAGGCCCCATGTACAAGTAGAATATAGACCTTGGCCCTCATATATTATAGGGATTGAAACTCAGGGCATATATATATATATATACATACATATATACACACTTGTAGACCACCTGGAGTCTTAGGGCATGTTTTCAGTACTAGTACTAGAATATTCGTATCGGTATCTTTTGAAGCATAAGGTGAATACCAATATACTTATGTGTCAGTACCATATACATATATACATATATATGTACGAGAGAAAAACTAGCTGTACACATATATAGGAACATAGATGGCATGCAATATATATTTTATGTGTCTAGATACAACCACGTGTCTGTCTATATGTATATACACACACACACACTAAATGACTAGTATCATTTATATTACGGTTTAAGTTGATTTAGGGGGGAGTGTTTGGATTTCAAGGTTCGAATTTCGGAGGCTTCGCATGTTGCGACGGTCTTTACAACGTGCAGGAAGCCGCTGCGAAGGCTTTGGCTCGGAAAGCAGCGGCCAAAAAAAAGCCGAAGACCAAGCATGGGGACGACAAGGACAAGAACGAGCTTGAGGCCGAACCGAAGGTCGCTGCGAAGGCGACGGCGAGAGCGAAGGATCCGGACAAGAAGGAAGCCGATCTTAAGAAGGCATTGGAGGCTGTGGAGATGTTGCGAGACCTGGGCATGAACGACTGCAAGCCGGCTGCCGCTGACTTGCCCGGCTTCGAATGGGCCAAGTTGAAACAAGTGAACTTTACTTGCAATGAGTGAAGTAGAGTTGTGCAATTGTGTGATGTAGATATAACTAGCTATAGTTACGCAGAACCAGCACATATGTAAGGACCTTCGCCGTGCCCAAGCCCATCGTGACACACGAGCTGCGAGAGAAGTGCAAAAGCATCACTGTGCGGTTAAATGACAGAACTTTCTACGTGAACCGCAGTGTACTGCCGGATCCGAGGTACAAGGCCCCTTGACATTAATACAGTACTAGTACTGTGCAATACGAAACTAGTGATTTCGTGTTATATACAGAACAACCCCAGCTGAATCAGATTGACTACCCAGGTTGACGGGAAGGGTGGAACCTGTCTCGCTTGGAGCAAGGGCCCGGTGCCGGAGATGTGGCTGATCTTGAACAAATATTTAAAATTAATATTGTGAGCCGCCCATTCGAATTCCGAAACCCTAGGAACACAGCTTAAATTTTAAGCTCTTAGTTATAAGTAAAAAACACAACCCTAAGCCTTGCACCCTAAATATTTAGGCTGGACCCTAGATCTTTGCCTCCCAGGTGGTTTCTTGCGAAGATCATCGCCGGATGGGAGGAGAAGCCAGAGCCCGCGGCCCCCGAGGAGTCGCCGTAGGATTTCTCCTAGGATACTGGATCCGAGGTGCGACTACAAGGTTAGGGCTTGAGGGTCATCCGATTAGCAGCTTGGGGTCGTCGGTCCGGCTTTAGAGGTTAGGGTCTTCTGTCTTGTGCATATATGCTCGATCTAGGGCCGTAACAAATTTGGGCACCTCTAGATTCGTGTAGCTGGGCCTTGTCGTGATTTGTGGTGCACCCTCGGATGATTTGTAATTGAAGGCTCGCTTTTCTAAAAGTGCCAGCCATTCGAAGTGTGTGCGACCTCCGCACATCGGATTGTACAGATGGGGTGGGCAAACCTTGTATCATCAGTCCCAATGCCCAGCTGTGTAGGCAACTGTGGCACACGGTTCTCAGATTACCTTGAGCATGTATATGTGTTCCATACGTATAACAATATATGGTAGTTAGCATGCAGCCTTTATGTGTGGAAGCAGCTTTGTATCAAGCACATGCAGGTAGTGTGTGTTATCGACATGCATGCATGCACGTATGCATCTTTCTGTGCATGTGTCTGTACTAGTGTATGTATGTAAATGTATGCATACAAGGCCTTGCTAGGGTGTATGAGACTGTGTGTGTTGTCTACATATGCTAGTGGCAGTTTCGGTCTTGGGTCAAGGCCTTTACATCTAAACCCCAAAGCCCTAAGCCCAAAAATTGTGAACCCCCTGTCCCTCCACAAGAGAAAACCTAACCCGAAGACCCGATACCCTAAATCCGAACACGGACCTGGAGGTCTGCAGCTAGAGTTAGAGACTCACTTGACGCAACGTCCCATCCCTCCATAGTGTCTGCAAGCCGGGAAATCGAGCTCAGATGCATGTGCGATGCCACAAATGCCGGAGCCGCCCACACCTAGGGCAGGGTAGGATTCCGTGATTCATGAGGGGTCGTGTTGGGCTCAGTTCCGATACATTGTCTCAAGGATTTTCGTAGGATCCGTGCACACATATCATGCTTAGCTGATTCTCACTTGCACAACTCTAGAGCCTTCCGCTGTACATGTTGGTGCTGGTGGTTTCGAACTTAATGGGACAACTGGCGAATTCATGATACCGACGATCATGTCAGTACCGGAGCATGGCAGTTTCCGCCGGACTCGCAACGGGGCACGCTTACGAAGTAGTTGTATTATTTATCAGTTTAGGGTTTAGGCTTTAAGCATTGGGGTTTACGGTTTTGTTCCCCCGGCCCAGGTACCGACTCTCTGGACAGGTGGATCAAGGACTGCTTCTTGGCACTTCCCATCAAGCTTGCTTCTCGGGGGTCTACCATCGAAGGTTTGAGCAGGAGCTTTGGTTCTGCATATCGTGGCTTCCGGATTAAGGGTTTAGGTTTGGGTTGGGTGCCGTGGGTGCCGTATCAGGACATGAATTAATTGCTGCTGGCTTCTAATGTGGTACATAGGGCCTGGGGTTCCTATAGGATCTAATATACCTGTGCTATATATTGTCGTCAAATGTTAACTAGGTATACCCAACCGTACCTGTATAGGTTACGTTGATATGCAAATGGAACCCAGTGCATAGTCAGCAGTTCGCCCCAGATACCCCAAAAGTTTCTTCAGAACAAAAAGCATGACCTCGTCAGAGCCCCCGGTCATGAAAAGTTGGGTTTTTTACGACCAAACAATGCCCTTTCGATCTGAGGCTGCTGGATATCTAGAATGGACGACCTGGCTATACATTGCTGACTCCAATGCAACCCACCGAGACTCGACAGATCGGCCTGATCGCAGATTTTCGTCTTGTAGCTCTAGAGCCTTCGGCTGTGTGTGTTCGTGGGATTCGAACAAGTGACGAATTTAAGATACCGATGATCATTACCGGGGCAGTATCCACTGGGCTCGCAATGGGGCACGCTTACGAAGTTTCTATGGTGGGCTTAGGCTGTAAGCTTTGGGTTTTAGTCTTTATTCCCCTGGGCCCGGCCCAGGTACCGACTTTCTGCAGGTGGATCAACGACTGCTTCTTGGCACTTCCCGTCAAGCTTGGTTCTAGGGGGTCTACCATCAAAGTTTGAGCAGGAGCTTTGGTTCTGCATATCGTGGGTTCCGGATGAAGGGTTTAGCTTTGGGTTGGGTACCGTGGGTGCCGTATCAGGACATGAGCAGCTGGCTTCGAATGTGGTACATAGGGGTTCCTAGGGGCCTAGTGGGGTCTAATATACCTATATTGTAGTCGTCAAAATTAACTACCCAACCGTACCTATATATGTATATACATAGATATATATATATATATATATATATATATATAGGTTACGTTAATGGAGATGGAATCTCGTGCATAGTTGAAAAGTTCAAACCTTCAAAAAGAAAACCTCGAAAGAGCCCCCCCCACCCCCCACAAGTAGATCATAAGAAGTTGGGTCTATATACCTATATAGTTGGGTCAATATACCTATATAGGGCCAATCAAACTTCGATCCGAGGCTGCTGGGTATCTAGAATGGACAACCTGGCTATTCATTGCTGACTCCAACCGGGCCAGTCGAGTCTTGACTGATCTAGATCGGCCTCATCATAGATTCTCTGTTTGGAGTATTTTGCCGCAAATACTATATTTGTACGTCTGAATTGCTCTCTCTCTCTCTCTATATATATATATATATATATATATACATATATATATACACATATATATATATATATTAATATGTATATATATATATAGACATACATATATATATATATATATATATATATTTGTATTGATATGAGATACATACATATGTATATATATATATACACACATAATGATTATTTCTCTGCGAAACTATGTGTATTTAATGGAAACCGAAAAGCCCCAAACCCAGAACCCTAAACCGAATGCCCGCCCCAAACCCAGAACCCTATGCCCTAATCCCCAAGCCACACAACGTGCAATTGAGGTGCATGGCTGTCGATGCAATCGACGCCTCATGTTTGCAAAGGCGGCTGGAGAGTGATCGGCTTCAAGGGCCCATTCAGTCGGTTAACACATTTGGAGTATATGTACTGGTCGCTATGGCCCTCGAAGTGATCATGCTGAGAGACACATGTAATTATAGTGAAATTTAACTACACATGTACATGTCCACCCAGCCACAGTGGATCGAGGTATCGGCCGAACCAAACCACAAAACCTCTTCCAGAATACAGGTTGGCTGAACCGTTGGCAAGCTTTGGGGCATTCGTCCTCTGCATGCAGTCTACACAGTACATTGATGTAGCTAAAATTATCTAGCTGGTGCTTGGCTTGCCCTGGAGATCTAGAGAATCTAGAGCAGTAGATGCATGTGTCACATCGGCATGTATCACTGGCACCGGCCGGAGAAAACAGTTCATGTGGCTATTGTGCAGGTCTAGACCCAAGCCGTGGATGTGGATGATCGAGATAATCCGACGACATGCTATTCCTGAGGGAATTATGCATGTACAAGTGTACATGCATAATTCCCTCAGGGTCCTAAGTATTGCAGGGTTTGCTTTTGTGGTTTGGAAGAGTATTCCCTATTCGATACCATGCAAAGGTACTTTGGAATCCTTTTTAATTAGCTTTATATATTTAATTTGGGGTTTGCATGTAGCTCGACCCTGCACATGATCGGCCTCACGCACATGTCAGGGCTGCCTGCTGTACGTTAAGCATGTGACGCGAGGCCTTGATTTGCTCAAATTGTGAGCAGTCCCTGCTGCAAACACAGGGTTCACTTGCAGAAAACCACCAAAGGCGTTAGAGAGCGTTATTTGGCGTTCAAAGGGCTCTCTGGAGCACTTCTGGCCGTTAGGGACCGTTAGGGGCCGTGAGTTGTGTTGGTGTGCAAAATCACGGCAGTTAGGTAGCGTTATTTGGCGTTCAAAGGGTTCCCTGGACCACTTTTGGCCGTTAGGAGCCGTTAGGGGCCGTGAGTTGAGGTTCGGGCAGGGCCGTTAGGAAGCGTTATTTGGCGTTCAAAGGGGTCTCTGGAACACTTTGGGCCGTTAGTAACCGTTAGTCGCCGTTAGTTCGTGCCATGGCTTCCACGGGGGCCACTCCGACGCAGGCTGCACCCAAGCAGCCGCAACAGGCACCTTAAAGCCCGGCCTAAGCCCCCTATAATGCATTAAGACCCAGATCCCCAAATCCTAAATTTCAGAGATCCTACTATAAACTTAATTGCATTTAAATGCACTTAAGTTTATAGTAGGATCTCTGAAATTTAGGATTTGGGGATCTGAGTCTTAATGCATTATAGGGGGCTTAGGCCGGGCTTTAAGGTGCCTGTTGCGGCTGCTTGGGTGCAGCCTGCGTCGGAGTGGCCCCCGTGGAAGCCATGGCACGAACTAACGGCGACTAACGGTTACTAACGGCCCAAAGTGTTCCAGAGACCCCTTTGAACGCCAAATAACGCTTCCTAACGGCCCTGCCCGAACCTCAACTCACGGCCCCTAACGGCCCCTAACGGCCAAAAGTGGTCCAGGGAACCCTTTGAACGCCAAATAACGCTACCTAACTGCCGTGATTTTGCACACCAACACAACTCACGGCCCCTAACGGTCCCTAACGGCCAGAAGTGCTCCAGAGAGCCCTTTGAACGCCAAATAACGCTCTCTAACGCCTTTGGTGGTTTTCTGCAAGTGAACCCTGTGTTTGCAGCAGGGACTGCTCACAATTTGAGCAAATCAAGGCCTCGCGTCACATGCTTAACGTACAGCAGGCAGCCCTGACATGTGCGTGAGGCCGATCATGTGCAGGGTCGAGCTACATGCAAACCCCAAATTAAATATATCAAGCTAATTAAAAAGGATTCCAAAGTACCTTTGCATGGTATCGAATAGGGAATACTCTTCCAAACCACAAAAGCAAACCCTGCAATACTTAGGACCCTGAGGGAATTATGCATGTACACTTGTACATGCATAATTCCCTCAGGAATAGCATGTCGTCGGATTATCTCGATCATCCACATCCACGGCTTGGGTCTAGACCTGCACAATAGCCACATGAACTGTTTTCTCCGGCCGGTGCCAGTGATACATGCCGATGTGACACATGCATCTACTGCTCTAGATTCTCTAGATCTCCAGGGCAAGCCAAGCACCAGCTAGATAATTTTAGCTACATCAATGTACTGTGTAGACTGCATGCAGAGGACGAATGCCCCAAAGCTTGCCAACGGTTCAGCCAACCTGTATTCTGGAAGAGGTTTTGTGGTTTGGTTCGGCCGATACCTCGATCCACTGTGGCTGGGTGGACATGTACATGTGTAGTTAAATTTCACTATAATTACATGTGTCTCTCAGCATGATCACTTCGAGGGCCATAGCGACCAGTACATATACTCCAAATGTGTTAACCGACTGAATGGGCCCTTGAAGCCGATCACTCTCCAGCCGCCTTTGCAAACATGAGGCGTCGATTGCATCGACAGCCATGCACCTCAATTGCACGTTGTGTGGCTTG
Source organism: Symbiodinium sp. CCMP2592 (assembly GCA_905221615.1). Classification (NCBI taxonomy): domain Eukaryota; class Dinophyceae; order Suessiales; family Symbiodiniaceae; genus Symbiodinium; species Symbiodinium sp. CCMP2592. Next base: position 412,091 of record CAJNDT010005702.1, on the reverse strand, counting down.
GGGATTAGGGCATAGGGTTCTGGGTTTGGGGCGGGCATTCGGTTTAGGGTTCTGGGTTTGGGGCTTTTCGGTTTCCATTAAATACACATAGTTTCGCAGAGAAATAATCATTATGTGTGTATATATATATATACATATGTATGTATCTCATATCAATACAAATATATATATATATATATATATATATGTATGTCTATATATATATATACATATTAATATATATATATATATGTGTATATATATATGTATATATATATATATATATATATATAGAGAGAGAGAGAGAGCAATTCAGACGTACAAATATAGTATTTGCGGCAAAATACTCCAAACAGAGAATCTATGATGAGGCCGATCTAGATCAGTCAAGACTCGACTGGCCCGGTTGGAGTCAGCAATGAATAGCCAGGTTGTCCATTCTAGATACCCAGCAGCCTCGGATCGAAGTTTGATTGGCCCTATATAGGTATATTGACCCAACTATATAGGTATATAGACCCAACTTCTTATGATCTACTTGTGGGGGGTGGGGGGGGCTCTTTCGAGGTTTTCTTTTTGAAGGTTTGAACTTTTCAACTATGCACGAGATTCCATCTCCATTAACGTAACCTATATATATATATATATATATATATATATATCTATGTATATACATATATAGGTACGGTTGGGTAGTTAATTTTGACGACTACAATATAGGTATATTAGACCCCACTAGGCCCCTAGGAACCCCTATGTACCACATTCGAAGCCAGCTGCTCATGTCCTGATACGGCACCCACGGTACCCAACCCAAAGCTAAACCCTTCATCCGGAACCCACGATATGCAGAACCAAAGCTCCTGCTCAAACTTTGATGGTAGACCCCCTAGAACCAAGCTTGATGGGAAGTGCCAAGAAGCAGTCGTTGATCCACCTGCAGAAAGTCGGTACCTGGGCCGGGCCCAGGGGAATAAAGACTAAAACCCAAAGCTTACAGGCTAAGCCCACTATAGAAACTTCGTAAGCGTGCCCCATTGCGAGCCCAGTGGATACTGCCCCGGTAATGATCATCGGTATCTTAAATTCGTCACTTGTTCGAATCCCACGAACACACACAGCCGAAGGCTCTAGAGCTACAAGACGAAAATCTGCGATCAGGCCGATCTGTCGAGTCTCGGTGGGTTGCATTGGAGTCAGCAATGTATAGCCAGGTCGTCCATTCTAGATATCCAGCAGCCTCAGATCGAAAGGGCATTGTTTGGTCGTAAAAAACCCAACTTCTCATGACCGGGGGCTCTGACGAGGTCATGCTTTTTGTTCTGAAGAAACTTTTGGGGTATCTGGGGCGAACTGCTGACTATGCACTGGGTTCCATTTGCATATCAACGTAACCTATACAGGTACGGTTGGGTATACCTAGTTAACATTTGACGACAATATATAGCACAGGTATATTAGATCCTATAGGAACCCCAGGCCCTATGTACCACATTAGAAGCCAGCAGCAATTAATTCATGTCCTGATACGGCACCCACGGCACCCAACCCAAACCTAAACCCTTAATCCGGAAGCCACGATATGCAGAACCAAAGCTCCTGCTCAAACCTTCGATGGTAGACCCCCGGGAAGCAAGCTTGATGGGAAGTGCCAAGAAGCAGTCCTTGATCCACCTGTCCAGAGAGTCGGTACCTGGGCCGGGGGAACAAAACCGTAAACCCCAATGCTTAAAGCCTAAACCCTAAACTGATAAATAATACAACTACTTCGTAAGCGTGCCCCGTTGCGAGTCCGGCGGAAACTGCCATGCTCCGGTACTGACATGATCGTCGGTATCATGAATTCGCCAGTTGTCCCATTAAGTTCGAAACCACCAGCACCAACATGTACAGCGGAAGGCTCTAGAGTTGTGCAAGTGAGAATCAGCTAAGCATGATATGTGTGCACGGATCCTACGAAAATCCTTGAGACAATGTATCGGAACTGAGCCCAACACGACCCCTCATGAATCACGGAATCCTACCCTGCCCTAGGTGTGGGCGGCTCCGGCATTTGTGGCATCGCACATGCATCTGAGCTCGATTTCCCGGCTTGCAGACACTATGGAGGGATGGGCCGTTGCGTCAAGTGAGTCTCTAACTCTAGCTGCAGACCTCCAGGTCCGTGTTCGGATTTAGGGTATCGGGTCTTCGGGTTCGGTTTTCTCTTGTGGAGGGACAGGGGGTTCACAATTTTTGGGCTTAGGGCTTTGGGGTTTAGATGTAAAGGCCTTGACCCAAGACCGAAACTGCCACTAGCATATGTAGACAACACACACAGTCTCATACACCCTAGCAAGGCCTTGTATGCATACATTTACATACATACACTAGTACAGACACATGCACAGAAAGATGCATACGTGCATGCATGCATGTCGATAACACACACTACCTGCATGTGCTTGATACAAAGCTGCTTCCACACATAAAGGCTGCATGCTAACTACCATATATTGTTATACGTATGGAACACATATACATGCTCAAGGTAATCTGAGAACCGTGTGCCACAGTTGCCTACACAGCTGGGCATTGGGACTGATGCTACAAGGTTTGCCCACCCCATCTGTACAATCCGATGTGCGGAGGTCGCACACACTTCGAATGGCTGGCACTTTTAGAAAAGCGAGCCTTCAATTACAAATCATCCGAGGATGCACCACAAATCACGACAAGGCCCAGCTACACGAATCTAGAGGTGCCCAAATTTGTTACGGCCCTAGATCGAGCATATATGCACAAGACAGAAGACCCTAACCTCTAAAGCCGGACCGACGACCCCAAGCTGCTAATCGGATGACCCTCAAGCCCTAACCTTGTAGTCGCACCTCGGATCCAGTATCCTAGGAGAAATCCTACGGCGACTCCTCGGGGGCCGCGGGCTCTGGCTTCTCCTCCCATCCGGCGATGATCTTCGCAAGAAACCACCTGGGAGGCAAAGATCTAGGGTCCAGCCTAAATATTTAGGGTGCAAGGCTTAGGGTTGTGTTTTTTACTTATAACTAAGAGCTTAAAATTTAAGCTGTGTTCCTAGGGTTTCGGAATTCGAATGGGCGGCTCACAATATTAATTTTAAATATTTGTTCAAGATCAGCCACATCTCCGGCACCGGGCCCTTGCTCCAAGCGAGACAGGTTCCACCCTTCCCGTCAACCTGGGTAGTCAATCTGATTCAGCTGGGGTTGTTCTGTATATAACACGAAATCACTAGTTTCGTATTGCACAGTACTAGTACTGTATTAATGTCAAGGGGCCTTGTACCTCGGATCCGGCAGTACACTGCGGTTCACGTAGAAAGTTCTGTCATTTAACCGCACAGTGATGCTTTTGCACTTCTCTCGCAGCTCGTGTGTCACGATGGGCTTGGGCACGGCGAAGGTCCTTACATATGTGCTGGTTCTGCGTAACTATAGCTAGTTATATCTACATCACACAATTGCACAACTCTACTTCACTCATTGCAAGTAAAGTTCACTTGTTTCAACTTGGCCCATTCGAAGCCGGGCAAGTCAGCGGCAGCCGGCTTGCAGTCGTTCATGCCCAGGTCTCGCAACATCTCCACAGCCTCCAATGCCTTCTTAAGATCGGCTTCCTTCTTGTCCGGATCCTTCGCTCTCGCCGTCGCCTTCGCAGCGACCTTCGGTTCGGCCTCAAGCTCGTTCTTGTCCTTGTCGTCCCCATGCTTGGTCTTCGGCTTTTTTTTGGCCGCTGCTTTCCGAGCCAAAGCCTTCGCAGCGGCTTCCTGCACGTTGTAAAGACCGTCGCAACATGCGAAGCCTCCGAAATTCGAACCTTGAAATCCAAACACTCCCCCCTAAATCAACTTAAACCGTAATATAAATGATACTAGTCATTTAGTGTGTGTGTGTGTATATACATATAGACAGACACGTGGTTGTATCTAGACACATAAAATATATATTGCATGCCATCTATGTTCCTATATATGTGTACAGCTAGTTTTTCTCTCGTACATATATATGTATATATGTATATGGTACTGACACATAAGTATATTGGTATTCACCTTATGCTTCAAAAGATACCGATACGAATATTCTAGTACTAGTACTGAAAACATGCCCTAAGACTCCAGGTGGTCTACAAGTGTGTATATATGTATGTATATATATATATATATGCCCTGAGTTTCAATCCCTATAATATATGAGGGCCAAGGTCTATATTCTACTTGTACATGGGGCCTTGGGACTATAGTGCATAATATATATATATATATATATATATATATATATAAATTGCGTAACCATAGTATAGTTATAATATCACGAATATATGAAATGTTTTATTGAATTCGAACTACGTGAGTATTAGTCTTAAACTGCTCATATTAATCCTAGTCTTACAAGCTGCAGCTGCAGTATATAGAATAATACCCTAATATTGTTGCATAGAGCCCTGCACAAAACACACCCTATACCAACCCTAAAGACCCCGAGCTATCTGCAACCTTAAAGCGTGCAGAACATGCACGAAAGCCTCTATATGTATATGTGCATACTGACGAACCCCACACACCCCAAACTTATACTTAAGTAAGCCTTGACCCCATCTAGACTCCACAATCCCACTCCTTGCGATTTGCGTCGCGAGCATTGGCTTGCTCCGCTCGCAGGCCCTGAAAGTCACCATCAGCTGGAAGCGGCACGGGCTCCAGTCCAGCAGGAAGAGGCACCACCGTGGCGGGGTCGATCAGAGGTTGCCTGTCCTGCCGGCAGGAGTTCTACATATCCGGTATAAGATGATGTACACGATGACATAAGCTCCCCTATCCTTGTAGGCACCGTTGCTGTTGCTTACACGATCGCGAGGGGCATCGTTCAGGAGTGGCACCTTTCAATCGATTCTGAATATGGGTACGGTACAACATTAATGTAATTAAGTACTTGTGCAAGGCTCCGGATCGCGGCCTTCGTGGGGCCTTCGGCGTCGATCTCCGCATCTGCTTCCTGGGAACAAATTCTGGAGATCATGGTACCGGGCACCCTAGCTATATGCAAGCTTAAGATGGCACTGTTGACGGGCCGGGGGGCATCGAAGTCAAGCTTTCGCTTGACGTTCCTGACATCCGGCCGCGGATCTGTCGATGCCTTGGCCTGGGCGATTCCATGTAAGGTTTAGGGTTCAGGTTGCTGTGTTATAGAGAGAGAAAGAGAGAGAGTGAGAGACATGCATAGACAGGTGGGCACCAAACAGACCCCCCCACACACACACACAAACGTAGACAGACACACACACACAGAGATACATGTACACACTATATATGTATAGCAGGTGTGTGTATTATATGTGTATATTCTATACGTATATAATACAAATATATCGACACACCCATGCACATGTATAATGCTTATATATGCATGCACACCTACGTACAGATAAGCAATCGCACAGACATGCATACATACATACATTCATACTTTATGCATATACAGAATGCACATGCATATGCACACAGACACAGACACAAGCACACAGACACAAAAAGACACATCTCTCTCTCCCTCTCTCTCTCGCTCGAACCTCACACACTCACATGCACTCCCTCACTCTTCATATTCATTCAGTCCTGCATACACACACCCACACCCACACACGTACCGAGAAAACGAAGGGCTAGGATGTACACACGGGCACAAAAACGGCACCCCTGGCACTGTCTTGACATCGAAGGCACAGGCTCCATCACAGCATCACCGCCAATACCCCGATCCATCCCAGCATCAGCGAGTGCAGGTACCGCTGAGGCCTCAGATTGTCTGCATAGCATCATTAAACTCAGAAATCATGATATACCTGCGAAAGCACATGTACCCCATGTGCATGTATATCATACAAACGGCACCCTTAGTAATTAGCACTGTCTTGACATCGAAGGCACAGGCTCCATCACGGCATCACCGCCAGTATCCCGACCCATCCCAGCATCAGCGACTGCAGGTGCCGATGAAGCCTCAGGTTTGTGTCCATAGCATGATTAACTGCCAAAACACATGTAGCCCATGTACATGTATGTAGGTATACATGAGTATACAAACGGCACTCCTAGCACTGTCTCGACATCGAAGGCACTGGCTCCATCCCAGAGCTACCGCCAATACCTCGATCTATCCCAGCATCAGCGACTGCAGGTACCGGTGAAGCCTCAGGTTTGTGCCATAGCAGCATTATTACCTACGAAAACACATGTATGTACATGTACAGAAGTAGACACGGTCATGCAAACGGCACTCCTAGCACTGTCTTGACTTCGAAGGCACGGGCTCCATCCCAGCATCCCCAATATCCCGATCCATCCCAGCATCACCGACTGCAGGTGCTGTTGAGGCCTCAGGTTTGTCTCAATAGCATCACTGCATTACCTGCAAAAACACATGTACTCCATGTATATGAGTATACACGGGCATGCAAGCGGCACTCCCAGCACTGTGTCTTGACATCGAAGTCACGAGCTCCATCCCAGCATCACCGCCAATATCCCGATCCATCCCAGAATCAGCGAGTGCAGGTACCCGTGAAGCCTCCGATTTGTACATGTGTCCATAGCGTCATTAAATCGATACACCCGGCAAAACACATGTACCCCTCATGTATAGAAGTTCCAGCAAGGCACCGGATCCATCTCAGCACCGTTTCCTGGGCCCGGACTGTTGGCAGCCTTAGCTGCGAAAGCATCTGAACCACCGGTGCCATCGCATTTTTTTGATTGAGGCTTCCTTCTGGTTGACATCCCACAAGCGCTCAGCGACAAATTCTCTCCCCACACAGTCTGTATTTATGTAATTATAATACATACCACACACGAAAGAAAGTACCACTGCACTTGTACAATATTGCACACAACACACCCAAAAACCCAGATCTGGGTTTGGGGAAATGGACCATCTAGAATGCAACACATTCTTGCACTCCAAAGCACCCGGTTCGCCTCCGCGGTAGTCACCAGGTCGCGGGCCTCATGCATGGTCAGCTAGCATGATAAGATCTGTATACATTTATAAGCACGAGTACACATGAGAACAGATGTCCTCCTCCTCGACAATCGCAAGCGACAACTCGGCTGCAGCTACCACCTCGATCAGAATATGTACAAGTGGATACCATGCATGGACTGCCCACACGTGCATCCCAGGAACATCCAGCTCAGAGTTCAAATCATTGGCCTCAGTACTATAGCATGCAAACATAGATGTGTGCATAAATCACTGCTGGAACTGCGGACACACAACTCTACTGACTCTTACCGTCCAGGCACCAATTTCCCAAGGTCCTCCTCATCACGTACCTTAGGCCCAAGGAGCTCGAGCACATGATGCATGATTCATCACTACGTATACGAGCATGCTAGCACTAGGGTCTACGGCTTCTTAGGATTGGCGATCGGGAATATATTTTATTATTGCACATACATAATAATGATCGAATACAATCCACGTGGCCTCAGCTCTCGAAGTCGAAGCATCGGGGCCCTTGCGTGCAGAAGTGCGGCTGGCATGTATATTATTATATAAGTGATTCACACATATCGTCCCCCTGGCTTTTCAGTCCTTCAGCAGCCAGTCGGGCAGCTCTTGAATCCTGAAAGTCCCATGGTGTCGATGGCGTCGATCCTCCTGAAAACGGTAAATCTTGCGATTTTCGAGGTTGATGAAAATGTTCCAGGGGCCCCATCACAATGCAGCCGTGAGTCCAGTTCCCGGTTCAGCAGATCTTTCTGTCTGATGGTCTCCTGTATCGGAACTACATGAAAAAACCAAGGTCGTGCTTCATTCATCATGATCTTAACACCACTCGTTCTATCCTCGTCAGCTTCAGGAGCATCCTCGTTGTCACTGCAGACGGTGACCAGATTTGACCCAGCATCTTGCTTCCCAGCCTGCTGCGGATGGAACACGGAACCCACATGTACAGTAAACCCACGAAAGCCCTAGATCAGTCTAAAGATAACTAAAGCAACTATTTTGTGCACCTGGCCATGCAACTCGAGAAGTGGGCAATCGGCATTCACACCCAGAGCGTCCTGAATTTGAAATATGTTTTCAATAGATCAGCAGTTGAAACCCCGGCAGCCCCATTACAATGCAGCCGTGAGTCCAGTGCCCGGTCCAGCTCCGCTTTCAGTTGGATGGTCCCCTGGATCGGATCTACATGAAAACTCAAGCTTAAGGTTTTGCTTCATCGATTCAATACCACTCGCACTGACCCCTCCTCATCAGCTTCACGATCATCCTCGCTGTCGTCATCGATGATCATCTGTGACCCATCGTTTGGCACTCCAGCCTGCTGCGGATTGAAACCCGCTGTAAACCCAGGAAACCCTTAAAGCTTAGCCTATTTTGCATTGAAACTCAGACAACTATTTTGTGCACCTGGCCATGCAACTCGGGACGTGGGCAATCGGAATCCACACCCAGACGGTCCTGCACTTGAAATATGTTTTCAACTCAAATCATTGCAGCAACTGAACCCCTGGCTCTAGCCTCGCCAATCTCATCGGATGGCGTCGGTTTCTCTTCGCCGGGAACCTTGGATCCCCCGACCAACTCAAACCGCACATTCAAACACACACTCAACCTCCGAAAGCACGAAGCCACAACGAAATATGTTGCGGTCCAAAAGCTTCCTCATCCTCATCGAAGATTTCAAAGATATCTCCGGCCTCCTCGTCATCGTCGGCACAATCATCGAGGTCGATCACCTGCCGGGCTTAAGGAAAAGTCTAGATATGCATGGAAAGCCACAGAAATGGTAGATATAGTACTTAATAGTGTTCTTTATGGAAGCACCTCCGAGCTCAGACTCGACTCCGAGGATCTGCGCTCTGGCTTCTCGGGAAGGGAGCGGCCGTTCACGGCCAAATAAATCCCCTTGAGGATTTTCATCTCGTCACTCCTGCGATATCGATATATTATTCGATAAATATGCATGAACGATCAATGGTGATCATGAGCTGCGTGGTCCGGCAGTCCTCGACTGGCTGGTCCGGCAGACTGACTGCACAACATATGCAGCCAGCCATCTTAACCGTGTCCCCTGGAGCTCGGCCCAATCCTTCACCCGCTGCTTGCTACCCTTCGAAACCTTCTGGAGATTGTAGCAGCAAGACAAGTAAAGGACAGCAGCCCGGTGCTCTTTCATCGAGATGAGCTGTTTCCTTTCTTCCACGTTGTGGAAAAGCTGAGCCCCGTAGCATTTCATGACCTCAAAGTTCTTCTTCGACATCATATCATGCTGCGAAATGTTCGTGTCGAAGACATCTACCAGCTTGGTAGCCTGGGCTTCTGATCCAAAATAGAAATAGAAGCAGCTAGCAGACATATAGAGAAGCACACCAGCCGGAACATGCAACTCGAGTCGCCTTGTCTTGCCGAAGCTCCTCCAAGCGGGACTCCACCAGCGGGCGGAGGCATGCCACGATTCTCATTGCCGAATCCTGGGATTCGGAACACGTTCGATCTGCATATCAGGATGTGCATCCGGTGCAATCATATGCTGACTAGTTTCACTCACGAAAAACCGCAGGGGCCGTATAACCTGCTTACCGCGGATTAATTCGCCTTGAGCAGACCGCCGCACACCATCGAGGAACTTGAACTCTGGTTCTGCCATTTTGGCAGCGGATCCTTCACCTCTTGAAACCGTTGAACCCAGCCCGATCGGCATGTGATGCATAGAAGCTTAAGCTGAAGTGTTCTAGATCTGCGATCGGCCCCGAAGACTTGCAGACCGAATTGCAAACATCTGGACTGCCATGCACCCGTGCACATGCTCGCTCGGCCCCGAAAACTGCAGATTCATGAGCTATGCAAGGGCAAGGATTGCAATCGATCACTGCATGCATGGCCACTGCACACTCACAGCACGTACTGGCAGCTGATAGGGGTGGGCGCACCTGCCTTTCGCTTCGACGAACATTCGTGAAGCATGATCCAGCGGCCCGGCATTGTAAAAATGCAGTCAATTATGGAACCGAGCTCTAGACATGATATACCCCATACGGCCCATACATGTACACACGTCTAGCTACAGGCACATGTCTTCGAGCGAGCGAGTGTGTGCCAGATAAGGCGTGCACCTGCACTATAGCCAGCTATATAATATATACATACATACATACATATATATATATATGTATGTATCCAGGCTCCACCTGCAGGCGAGCGATCTGTACTGCTGTACATGTACTGCACAGCTACTATACGTAGCTAGTACTATACTAGCTAGTACCGAGACATGCTGTATACACACATTTGCTCGAGGTTCCTCCTGCAGAACACGGCGGATGTAGACGTTACACGTGCATAAGCTCATTCGCGAGAACACACAGTACAAAAGCAGCACACACCTGTACATATTATATACAATAATTATATTACAAACGAATTCCCAGACCTACACTAGTACTAGTATTACTAGTACTAACCACCGACCCACAGTACTAGTACTGCTGCGGTACACACACACACACCACACACACACACACACACACACATACTACTTACACTTACAGTACTTATATACAGTACCTACACTTGTACTTACACACCAACGTGCAGGCACACACACACACACACACTTACACACACACACAGGAAAGAAGACGGACATATATAAAATATTGTGACACAGTAAAGACAAATAACCCCGGCCCAGTACATCGAGACAAAGTAAAAATCAGGTCGATATAGGTGTCGAAACCCTCGAAAATCCATCGACGGCAAACCCAACCCATCAAGAGCGAGGTCGGGAAACCCCAGGCAAACCCAACCCATCAAGAGCGAGGTCGTGAAAGGCAAACCCAACCCATCAAGAGCGAGGTCGTCAAACCCCAGGCAAACCCAACCCATCGAGCGAGGTCGTGAAACCCTAATGCAAGTCGTACAATAATGCCGTTTCACTTGATGATCAATTGCAAAAACGTGTCATTAATCCTTCGAGATCGCCATACCCAAACCCATCAATAGGCATGGCTTCAAACCCCTCCAAATCTCAAGTAACGTCTGGGCACAATGTGTCCGCTCAGCACAATTTTGCCCAAGTATCGGCTATGACGATACATGGAGCCTTTGGGCTCAAGGGATAGAAGGGAGATAACTCTCAAGAAGTGAGGACAGAGCTCTCTCAATCGACAAAAGAAGAGTCCGATCCCCCCTGCAGCCTTCAACAAGACATGAGCAGCCCTCTACCCCACCCTCTGAATCAAGAAAGAAACCCTTCTAACCTTTCTTTCTTGATAAGGGGGGGGATGCTCAAGAAGAAAGGGTGGAGCTCCCCCCAATTTTCAAGTAGAGACATCTGGTCATCCCTCAGCCTTCAAAAGGAAAAGACCTCATGCTCCAAAATAAGAAGAGAGTCCCCAGGATATTCGTGGCAACAGAAGAGAGCATCCCTTTTTACCTCTTGGTATGTCGCCTTGTCGTCTTAATTAAGAAGATTGAAGAGACATCGCTCCTAGCAAGAAAGGACAGAGCTCCCCTAGCTTCCAAAAAGAAAGATTTTCTACCTCATCCTCCACAAGAAATCACTGAGAGCTTCCTCCTATGCAATGAGGCGTAAGAGAGCTCCATCTCAGTCCAGCAGACAGGCCCCTCCAACTTCACGAGAATTCAAAGGTCTCCGTTTACCCATCGGTCGGAAAGAAGATAACTCCTTTCTCTCTTCATAAGGGGATTGGATCTTGAGCATTTCTTTTGCCTTTTCAAAAGATGGAAGACAGCATACGCACAAGAAGAAGAAACCTCCTTTCTCTCTTGGCAGTGGAAAGAGATCCTGATTGTTTCCCTTACCTTTTCAAAAGATGGAAAAGGGCATACGCTCAAGAAGAAAAGGCGGAGATTCCCCCACCCCTCAACGAAAACACGGAGAAAGTCCCTCCAAGTCATTCAGCTGATTTCTAGCAGCGAGCTCCTCTACCTCTTGGTAACTCTCCATCTCCTCTGACGATAAATGAAGGGAGCTCCCTTCTAGTCGAAGAAGACAAGGCTCAACGCATCTCCAGTTTCAAAAAGAACTGCGGCTGCCTCTTATAGTCGACAAGATGAGAGAGGAGCTCCTTGTCGTCCCCTCTTCCTCTTCAAGGGATAGAAGAGGGATAGCTTTCAAGAAGTGAAGACAGAGCTCGCTCAATCTTCAAAAGAAGGGGAGGATCAGACTTCAACAAGACATGAGCAGCCCTCTACCCCATGCTCTGAATTAGCTTCCAAAAAGACAAATCCTCTGCCTCATCCTCGACAAGAAGAGACTGAGGGCTTCCTCCAATCTAATGGGACAGAAGAAAGCGCCATCTCAACAAAGCAAACAGGCCGCTCCAACTTCATGAGAAAGAAGAGGGCTCCGTTTAGCCCTCGGCAAGAAGAGACCTCCTTTCTTTCCTGATAAGGGGAGGGGATCCTGATTATTTCCGTTGCCGTTTTAACAATGGAAGAGAGCATACACTCAAGAAGAAAGGGTGGAGCTCCCCCCAATTTTCAAATTAGAGACATCTGGTCGCCCCTCAGCCTTCAAAAGGAAACGACCTCATGCTCCAAAATAAGAAGAGAGTCCCCTGGATATTCGTGGCAACAGAAGAGAGCATCCTTCTAGCAGAGAGCCTTTTTACCTCTTGGCATGTCGCCTTTTCGTCTTAAGAAGATTGAAGAGACCTCGCTCCTCGCAAGAAAGGACAGAGCTGCCCTAGCTTCCAAAAAGAAAGATTTTCTACCTCATCCTCCACAAGAAATCACTGAGAGCTTCCTCCCATGTAATGAGACGCAAGAGAGCTGCATCTCAGCCCAGCAGACAGGCCCCTCCAACTTCACGAGAATTCAAAGGTCTCCGTTTACCCATCGGTCGGACCGAAGATAACTCCTTTCTCTCTTCATAAGGGGATTGGATCTTGAGCATTTCTTTTACCTTTTCAAAAGATGGAAAACAGCATACGCACAAGAAGAAAAACCTCCTTTCTCTCTTGGAAGTGGAAAGAGATCCTGATTATTATCTTTACGCTCAAGAAGAAACGGTAGGGATTCCCCCACCCCTCAACGAAAACACGGAGACAGCCCCTCCAAGTCATTCAGCTGATTTCTAGCAGCGAGCTCCTCTACCTCTTGGTAGGTCTCCATGTCCCCTGAAGAGAATTGAAGGGAGCTCGCTTCTAGTCGAAGAAGACAAGGCTCAAAGCATCTCCAATTTCAAAAAGAACTGCGGCTGCCTCTTAGTCGACAAGAAGAAAGAGGAGCTCCTTGTCGTCCCCTCTTCCTCCTCAAGGGATAGAAGGGAGATAACTCTCAAGAAGTGAGGACAGAGCTCTCTCAATCGACAAAAGAAGAGTCCGATCCTCCCTGCAGCCTTCAACAAGACATGAGCAGCCCTCTACCCCACCCTCTGAATCAAGAAAGAAACCCTTCTAACTTCACGAGAAATAAGAGAACTCCGGGTGCCGTTTAGTCGACAATAAGAAAGAGGAGCTCCATGTCGCCACCTCTTCCTCTACAAGGGATAGAAGAGAGATATCTTTCAAGAAGTGAGGACAAAGCGTTCTCATTCCTAGTTATTCTTGGCAAGAGCAGATTTCTCTAGAGGAGATTTCTTATACCTTTCTCAGTCGCCAGCCTTCAAAAGAAAAGACCTCATGCTCCAAAGCAAGAAGACAGTCCCCGCAGGTTGTTCGTGGCAAAAGAACAGCGCATCACGAGAAACAAAGGAGCTCCGACTGCCTCTCTGGCGATAAGAAGAAAACTTCTTTCTTCTCTGTTCGTCAGGACCGACAGCTCCTGAACATCTCCTCCTCGAGAAAAAACTTGGAAGGGAGGTTACGATCAGGAAGGAAGGATAGAGCTTTTCCAAATTTCAAACCTTGACAAGAGAAAGGCCGGTCCTCCCCGCGGCCTTCAAAACGAAACGAGAAGCCCAAGCCCTCTACCTTACCCTGCTGTGAAGCAGGAAGAGAGTTCAATCCAAGTTATTCTTGGTAAGAGACGAGAGCTTTATTCGAGCAGAGAGAGCCTTTACCTCTTGGTAAGTCGCTTTTATGTTAAGAAGATTGAAGAGACTTCGCTCCTAGCAAGAGAAGCCAGGGCCCCTCTTGCTTCCAAAAAGAAAAGTCTTCTACCTCATCCTCCACAAGAAATGATTGAGAGCCTCCTCCCATGTAATGAGACGGGAGAGAGGTCCATCTCAGCACAGCAGACAGGCCCCTTCAACTTCACGAAAAACAAGAGAGCTCCATCTACCCATTCGTCGGCAAGAAATTTGCTTTTAGTTGAAGTTCTGCAACAACACAGATAAAATCACAGATCACAAGGGTGTCGCCCCAAGATTTGTAAAGACTCAGATCCCAAAAACCCAGATCGCACGGGGTGTCCCCCTAAGGGTTCGTTGAAAAAACAAGTTCCAAAATAATAAATCGCAAGGGGTGTCCCCCTACAGGTTAATCACAGATCGCAAGGGGTGTCCACCTATGGTGTTGTAAAACCTCGAGATCCCAAAAACGCAGATCGCAAGGGGTGTCTCCCTAAGGTTTTGTGAAAACTCAGAACCGAAAAGCACAGATCGCAAGTGGTGCCCGCCTAAAGCTTGTTATAACAAATAAGTTCCAAAATCACAAATCGCAAGGGGTGTCACCCTAAAGGCTTTTGCGCTAAAACAGATCCCGAAATAATAAATCGCAAGGGATGTCCCCCTAAAGGCTTTCGCGCAAGCTAGATCCCAACATCGCAAGGAATGTCCCCTTAGGTTTTGTAAAAACGCCGATCTCAAAATCACAGATCGTGAGGAGGTCCCCCTACAGGGGTGTCCCCGTTAAGTTTTGTGAAAACTCAGATCCGCAAATCACAAATCGCAAGGGGTGTCCCCCCTAAGGTTTTGTAAGAACTCAGGTCCCGAAATCACAGATCGCAAGGGGTGTCCCCCTAAAGCTTTTTATAACAAATGAATTCCAAAATCACAAATCGCAAGGGGTGTTCCGAAAAAGGTTTTGTAAGAACTCAGATCCCGAAATCACAGATCGCAAGGGGTGTCCCCCTAAGGTTTTGTGAAAACTCAGAACCGAAAAGCACAGATCGCAAGTGGTGTCCCCCTAAAGGTTGTTATAACAAATAAGTTCCAAAATCACAAATCGCAAGGGGTGTCCCCTGAAGGCTTTTGCGCTAAAGTAGATCCCGAAATACCAAATCGCAAGGGATGTCTCCCTAAAGGCTTTCGCGCAAGCTAGATCCCAACATGACGAATCGCAAGGAATGTCCCCTTATGTTTTGTAAAAACGCCGATCCCAAAATCACAGATCGTAAGGGGTGTCCCCCTAAGGTTTTGTGAAAACTCAGATCCGCAAAACACAGATCGCAAGGGGTGTCCCCCTGAAGGTTTTTATATCAAATAAGTTCCAAAATCACAAATCGCAAGGGGTGTCCCCCTAAATGTGTTTGTAACAAATATAAGTATCAAAATCACAAATCGCAAGGGGTGTCCACCTAAGGTCTTGTAAGAACTCAGATCCCAAAATCACAGATCGCAAGGGGTGTCCCCTTCAGGTTTTGTGAAAACTCAGATCCGAAAACCACAGATCGCAAGGGGTGTCCCCCTAATCCCTGCGAGCCGCGACCGAGCAGAAAGCCTGTAAATACCGCGTTAAAACAACGGCCAGGGATCCCACACATCTGCGGGCAAAATCTGGCGGAAGTGATGCACCACCGAGCAAAATGCCTGTAAATACCGCATTAAACAAAGGGCCAGGGATTTGACACATCTGTTGTCAAAATCTGGCGGAAGTGAGCAGTCGGTACTTCCGCTAGATTTTGCCAACAGATGTGCGAAATCCCTGGCCCTTTGTTTAATGCGTTATTTACAGGCTGTTTGCTCGGTGGCGGATCACTTCCGCCAGATTTTGCCCGCAGATGTGTGGGATCCCTAGCCCTTGAAGTGGTGGGTGAGAGGGTGGTTTGGGAGGTAGGGTGGGCAGGAGGTGGAGGGAGTGTGAAGTGGGAGGAAGGGTGGGTGGGGGGGGTTGGGACGATGGGTGGGCGCTGAGGGTCGGTCCCCGGCCAGGATTTAAATTATTTAAATTATTTAAATTATTTAAATTATTTAAATGGGGCCGGGAATTAATAATTAAATAATTTAAATAATTTAAATAATTTAAATCCTGAAGGGGAGGGGTCCCCGGGGGTCCAGGGCCGAGGAATTAAATAATTTAAATAATTTAAATCCGGAGCCCTTCCCCAGGATTTAAATTATTTAAATTATTTAAATCCTGGGGCCCGGGGCCCCCGGGAACCCCCCCGGCCAGGATTTAAATTATTTAAATTATTTAAATTATTTAAATTATTTAAATGGGGCCGGGAATTAAATAATTTAAATAATTTAAATAATTTAAATAATTTAAATCCTGAAGGGGAGGGGTCCCCGGGGGTCCAGGGCCCCGGGAATTAAATAATTTAAATAATTTAAATCCGGAGCCCTTCCCCAGGATTTAAATTATTTAAATTATTTAAATCCTGGGGCCCGGGGCCCCCGGGAACCCCCCCGGCCAGGATTTAAATTATTTAAATTATTTAAATGGGGCCGGGAATTAAATAATTTAAATAATTTAAATAATTTAAATAATTTAAATCCTGAAGGGGAGGGGTCCCCGGGGGTCCAGGGCCCCGGGAATTAAATAATTTAAATAATTTAAATCCGGAGCCCTTCCCCAGGATTTAAATTATTTAAATTATTTAAATCCTGGGGCCCGGGGCCCCCGGGAACCCCCCCGGCCAGGATTTAAATTATTTAAATTATTTAAATTATTTAAATTATTTAAATTTTAAATGGGGCCGGGAATTTAAATAATTTAAATAATTTAAATAATTTAAATAATTTAAATCCTGAAGGGGAGGGGTCCCCGGGGGTCCAGGGCCCCGGGAATTAAATAATTTAAATAATTTAAATCCGGAGCCCTTCCCCAGGATTTAAATTATTTAAATTATTTAAATCCTGGGGCCCGGGGCCCCCGGGAACCCCCCCGGCCAGGATTTAAATTATTTAAATTATTTAAATTATTTAAATTATTTAAATGGGGCCGGGAATTAAATAATTTAAATAATTTAAATAATTTAAATAATTTAAATCCTGAAGGGGAGGGGTCCCCGGGGGTCCAGGGCCCCGGGAATTAAATAATTTAAATAATTTAAATCCGGAGCCCTTCCCCAGGATTTAAATTATTTAAATTATTTAAATCCTGGGGCCCGGGGCCCCCGGGAACCCCCCCGGCCAGGATTTAAATTATTTAAATTATTTAAATTATTTAAATGGGGCCGGGAATTAAATAATTTAAATAATTTAAATAATTTAAATAATTTAAATCCTGAAGGGGAGGGGTCCCCGGGGGTCCAGGGCCCCGGGAATTAAATAATTTAAATAATTTAAATCCGGAGCCCTTCCCCAGGATTTAAATTATTTAAATTATTTAAATCCTGGGGCCCGGGGCCCCCGGGAACCCCCCCGGCCAGGGATTTAAATTATTTAAATTATTTAAATTATTTAAATGGGGCCGGGAATTAAATAATTTAAATAATTTAAATAATTTAAATCCTGAAGGGGAGGGGTCCCCGGGGGTCCAGGGCCCCGGGAATTAAATAATTTAAATAATTTAAATCCGGAGCCCTTCCCCAGGATTTAAATTATTTAAATTATTTAATCCTGGGGCCCGGGGCCCCCGGGAACCCCCCCGGCCAGGATTTAAATTTAAATTATTTAAATTATTTAAATTATTTAAATGGGGCCGGGAATTAAATAATTTAAATAATTTAAATAATTTAAATCCTGAAGGGGAGGGGTCCCCGGGGGTCCAGGGCCCCGGGAATTAAATAATTTAAATAATTTAAATCCGGAGCCCTTCCCCAGGATTTAAATTATTTAAATTATTTAAATCCTGGGGCCCGGGGCCCCCGGGAACCCCCCGGCCAGGATTTAAATTATTTAAATTATTTAAATTATTTAAATGGGGCCGGGAATTAAATAATTTAAATAATTTAAATAATTTAAATAATTTAAATCCTGAAGGGGAGGGGTCCCCGGGGGTCCAGGGCCCCGGGAATTAAATAATTTAAATAATTTAAATCCGGAGCCCTTCCCCAGGATTTAAATTATTTAAATTATTTAAATCCTGGGGCCCGGGGCCCCCGGGAACCCCCCCGGCCAGGATTTAAATTATTTAAATTATTTAATTCCCGGCCCTGTCCCCGCCCGGGACCCCCAACCGGGTTTATTTGGAAGCTGGCTCTTCCTAGACCACCTCTTCATATGTTTATTTCTGCGTGCTTGGATTTCCGTGCGTGACCCTATAAGATAGGGAAAAACATATGGGATCTTTTTTTCGTTCGTGATGTCTGGGGCTTGGATAAAGACAGTGTTCCGGGGATCACTACTGTACTCAGACGGCTTCAGAGAGCGATTTAAGAGTCAGGGGTCTTGTCGGAATAGTGTTCAGGGTCCAACCAGGTTTATTGTGTACATACAGAGATATACATATATACTTGTATTATACATAAGATATATGTAATCTCATATCATTCCTACTGGTGAAGCAACTTCCTGCTGCTCGTGCACAAGCTCCCGGCGGACACTTCTTTTCGATGCTGGGAGCTCAGCTTCAAGCTTCACCCAAACTCTCTTTCCCACTGCTTCTTGTAGAGCAATAGGCACAATCGAATTGTGCGGATAGCGCATGTGCTGTTGGAGCATCGCCTCGAAATCCTAGCAACTCGTCCGATAAAGTCCTCGTCTTGCCAGCAGCTCATGCCTAAGTATACTTTGCAATTTGTGCGTGTCAGGCTTGCTGCAGGGGCCATGATGTAAACAACATGGGCATCGTTAATTGCAGCACAAGCTACAGCGTGGATTCCACACAAAGCTATGGCCTTGCTGAAATTGGACTTCCATGTCGCGCCTGGAATATATATGAACACTTTTATTCGTTAGCTGTTGCTCTTGAGGAGCCTACTAGACATGTCCCATAGCAACAATGAAATAAAAGGTAGCCAAGAAACACAAGATGATACATCATGTGAGCTTTCGGTCGTTGCTTGAACAGGCACCATTTTCGTGCGGCTGTATGGTATGCCAGGGCACCGGCTCCTTCCTAAGTCAAAGCAGATGTGTAATGGATCGGTAAAGCTGGCTACATGTATGATCCTGGTGTAATCTCTAGGGGTATATGACTGCAGCAGAAAATCACACATACACCATCCGTGATCGACAATCTGCTTGGCTGCTGCAGCCGGAATCCACATAGCATGATGATACAGCCCCCGGAAGAAGGCGTTTGTATGCACGAAGGTCCACTGGAGAAGCTCGTAAAGCTGTTTGTCACCCACAGCCTAGGGCTCATCTACACATCGGAAATGGGCCAGGGTTCAATTGGGTTATGTAAAACATATTTGTTTTAGACTTGATGAAGCTATGGATGCTATTGCGATTCAGTTGGGATTGAAAACAAACACATAAGGTCTTGTGCAGTAGATCGAGAATCAACTGGTGTAGATCCTCCCGGTTCGCTTAGCAGCTCGCCCAGGAATTCACAAAGTAGGATCGTGTCCGAGCCCCGGCCCCTTTGGGAAAAATCTGCAGCCTCAGATCTCGCGGATACAAACTTCTACCTAGCAACCCTGTATACTCCATTTACAAATTAAAAGCCGCAGCACAATCCAATGTTCCTAGCAAAGTCTATATGATCATTTCTATTAAGCCCCCGTCTCAAAAGCCTAAACCCGCGCATGATATGTATTGCCACCCATTCGTATCCAACTGAGGCTGAGGACGTCTTCATTTTGAACTTCAGCAGCCCAAATCCATCGAGGCTCGTAGATTTGCCGTTCTTTCTACACCAGTCGATAAAACGGTCGTACAATACATCTAGCCTGTCCTGCGTGGACCGCCCTGGGACCATCTTGAGTCTCGTGAGCAGCACTAGTGCAGACGTAGCCATCGAGGAACCAACCCCCTGGATAGCAAATGTGTGAGCAGGGTCAGTACGGATTCGCCACGGGTCGTCGGCTCCAGGTATGGTTCGCAGAGGGCTTACTTGGTCTTTCCAGGGATCGTCAGCTGGATCTTCTTTTGTCCAGCTGCGAATCTCGGAGGTAGAGGAGCAATTGTACCAATCCTGTTTAAACCGATCATGATCATAGTAAACCGAATGAGTTATCTTTCAATGTCACGTTCTTTGTTAACACCCGACCTCCTGCTCACACATGTGGCAAATCCTTGTGGAGGAAAAGCCCGTCTCCAGGCAAAACGCCTTGCGAAGCCATACCCAATCTCCTTTGCACCCAAGCCATGCCATACGGAAATTGTATTTCTGGCCATCATGCTCAACCTTAGGCGCAAAGTAAGGATAGATACGTGGTGCATAAACGACTCGAACAATGCCTACTAAAACGGCTAAGTTATTTTCATCTCTAGTTATGTAGGAGGCACATCCAAACCATTCCAGAAGAGAGAACTACAATCATCGGCCATGTGCTGGAGCAGCTCGAAGATTGTCCTATCCCCGTGATAGCAACGAGCAGGTATCGCTGTGAAAAGTAGGCGTGAGCAGAAGCTGTGCCTTGTTGCTTCGTATAATTACCACAACAAATCTCGTCTAATTAGTAGTTTGTATATATCACAAGACCCCTTAATCACTAGCAAAGCCTGTCTGCTGCATGTAGACGAAGTGACCCACTTTCGTTCAACTTATGCTGCCCGTAGTGGGAAAACAACCCTTGAAAGCTGAGCACCATCACAGGCATCTTGGACCGTCCACGTCCTTCATCCCCGTGCAGGAAATAAGGCAGCGTGCACTTGCGATCCAGGCTTTCTGTAAACACCGGGTGGCATGGGTCTACGAGCTCGTAGAGGTCCCAAAACTCTTTCAAGTCCTTTTGCCAGGAATGAACTTGGGATATGTGATGTCCTTGCAAGAACCTGAGCTGCGCTTATAAAGTTAACCTATGTACGAACAGCTCCTAGCAAGGCATCTGGGCAACATTTAGAAAACTCCTAAGAGGGATGGTTATGAGACTGGCTAGAGTTCTTTCAGATAGACTGGACCACTCTGGGAGGCAAGGTCCTCACATAATGCAAACACAGCTGAGCAACATCTGTCCACCATGATCCATGATGTAGCGTGCCCAACTTGACAATTTAATGATGGGCCAGCGTATCTGTCTAAGCTTCCTTGTTCGGGTATGACGGATCATGATCTTTACATTCGAGAGCTGGACTTGTAGTGTGAAGCCCGGCTTGGAAAGCAGGCGGGGAGGTTCCGACAGCTGTTGGCATCAGAGGATCGTGCACATCTGCCCAGTCTCTGCAACGTGAGATCACGTAGTCCTGCAAAGCCATAGGATGTGGAACATATACTAGTGCTATAGTTCTATAGAGAGTCTATCTATATCTATATACATATACATATACATATACCTATACATATACATATTATGTACTATAGTATACACACATATATATACACATTTATATGCATATATGTTCACTAGGAAAAACAATAATGTTCGATCCTCGTCGTTCCAACTTCCGATGAGCTTTCTTGGCTAAGCGACACGTACGAGCAGCCGAATCGGCCTCGTTTGCATGGTAAACAACTAAATCACATACTGCTAGCCGAAAGCCTATCCACCCAGACTAACATACCGAACATATATGAATAAAACACAGTGTTTCTATCTGGGCCCAAAATCACCCAAACTCTCTAAAGCCTTTACAACCCCATATATGCAAACCCTATCTGTAGAAGTCTTATGGCATATACCCTAGAAACTCTACAAGTTCGTATCGAATCCTCACAGGAATCCCTTAAAGGAACCCTTGTAGCAATCCCATAAGGCTCTGTACAACTAACTCCACTATTGCAGAAATACAAGCTACGTGACCCCTGAAGACAGCCCCGACAGGAGCTCATCCATGAAGCCATCCTCCTGATCGTCATCCTGATCCAGAGGACCTGGGCAGTCTTGTGGGGCCACGGGCAAGTGGATGGGTTTCGGTCAACGAGGGCCCCGCTTTTATCAAAGCACTCCACGTCATATCCTGCGAAAGGGTAGCTGGAGCATGTGGACTCAGTCGTTTGCATTGACAAGCTTACAAGAACATGCCACGACAAATTGAATGCAACTTGCAGTGCAACACAGCCAGTAGCAGACAAGTTGGGCTGAACGATATCGATCTTTTTGGAATCCGCATGCTCACTGCACGGACTGGCTTCGCAGGATTGGCCCATGCCGTTAAGACAGCATGTGCAACTCTTGAGAGCACAAATTAATCTTCTGCAAATGACAAAATCATCTTGCTCCAGAGCATAGACCAGCAGATCAGCATCCGGATGATTTGCATGGATGCATCTTAGCTAGTCCTGCGGCGCTTCTGCTTAATTGCAGGAGCCTTGGCCACCGCCTTTGGTGCGACCTTGGCCTTTGCCTTGGGTTTGCCTTTCGCCTTTGCTCGCGCCGGGGTGCCGCCACCACCCTTGCACCTTATGGGTTGTTGATAAACACTGAAGTTGGTGCTATAAGGAATGCCCAAGATTACTATATGGTAAATTATGGCTATTTAGGGGTCTTCACCAAACCGACTTTGCAAGTAATGCATCTATTCTCGGGTCTCAACTGTCTAGATACACATACTGCAGCAAAAGATCGTCTTCGCTCGCACAACAAAGTTGTTGAGTGCAAGGTCGGCTTTGGTGCACTGGATGTACGTCTCCAGGGTGTCTTTCTTCAGCCTGTAGATCGATACCAGAAATCAGCGTACCCTGAAAGCCTATTTCCCGACACTTCGAAAACTATCTGCCTGGCAAGTTCCTTCTCGTTGTCACTCGTTGCAGCTGCAGCTTGTGCATCTGTCAACTTCTTGTAGCAATTGTTCATATCGGCCAAGCAGGTCTGCACATTCTTGGAGAGCCTTATAAGGAAGGATGAGCTCGACTACGGGCATATAGAGTCATGTTGTGCAGTCATCAACAGCAGCTCTTTACTGGTTTTGGGGCAAGCTGCTCAGCTGCCTTCGGCGCTGACGACTTGGACAGCTTCTCCTGAAGAGTTCATGGAAACCACCCAGCAGTAGATACACCAACATAACAAACTATGGGAAAACTATATAGCTACCTACATGATATGGAATTGGATGCGTGCTTCAAGTAGGTTTGATTTGATCCTATCGGGTCAGGCCTAGTCTATGGTAGCTAGTATAATAGAAATCCACTCCACCTTTTCCGGTGCCCTCGAACCCCTAGGTTCAAGTAAGACCTATATGACAAACAATCATATGTGGCAGGCTTGAACTTATGGTGTTCGGGATGTTTGGCTTCTGGGTCTTGGGAGTTTTGAAGTGGTCGCAGGGCTGGTAGGCTTTGGGGCGAACAGGGTCTTGTTCCTTCAACCCCGAAACCTGCATATTCTAATCTTAAATCACCTCACTGCGAGCCTCAAAAGCACAAACCCCGTATCCTTTTCAACCCCATGCAACATGTACCAACAGCTATATACCACCGAAATCGGATCCCTTGCCACACTTGGGCGATGCAGCGAGCCCTCCAAAAAGACCCGGCAAGCAGCCACATATCTAAACATGTGTAGATATGTATGTGTAAGTATGTGTGTATGTATGTATGTATGTATGTATGTATGCGTGCACTTATGTACGTATGTATGCCTGTATGTATGTATGTTTGTTTGTTTGTGCTGTGTGTGTGTGTATTTATGCATGCGTATAAATGTACATAGATCATATATGCACCTGTCCATATTCTGTATATATATATATATATATATATATACATTGTGTACATAAGGAGTACAGCATGTGCATAATTGTGCTTTCTATTTGTGTGTGTGTGAGTATATATACAGGTATGCATGGTCACACCATTAGATGAACAAGCTCCTTCACCCCTTCGGCCATATCGATCTTCTTGCCCAGCACGCAAATGTAGGAGGATAAAAGCCCAAGCGGGGAGGAATTCTGCTGCAAGCTGGGGAAGCACATCCTGGGCTGGGTTATTGATTGTTGGAAGGTCCACAAATGAAGGCTTCAGGCGGTTTGCTTTCCGAGAATCTTGAAAGAAGCACCAGCCTGAGCCGTGGCTACGGAATCGCTCGTGGGCTGGCCGCGGTGTTCCGCCATCGGCTTGCTCAGGTCCTCGTTGCCGGCGTCGAGGAGCGCACAGTTCGGATCCTAAGCAGAGTGCGGTGCACAGTGAAGTCCGGATGCAGAGAGACAGGTCAGAAGTGTTCCAATTACACGGCTAGGCACTTCCATGCTGAACTGGCTAGAAAAGCCAGTCCTTTGCCCTGACTCACTGGAAGCACTCCATGTCCACTCTAGCGGAATATCAGCCTCCTCCTCGCCGTGAATCTCCGATTTATACAATCTCCCGTTCCGCCTGGCCCACTCGAAGGCATTGTCGGCCATGGTCCTGATGTACACTCACGACATCGAAGGCAGCTTTGAGGGGTGCTACATGTTATGTGAAGTTGCAAGACTGACTCTAGTGCGGTTTAGGATCTGGCTGTAGTGCCTCTCCTCAACCAGCCACTGCTTAGTGACCGTACCACCTCGCTCCGCCGATTTCTTCTTCTGAATGTGCCACTTCTCTAGCACCCCCTCGATCTTGCTGAAACTCCCGTGATCCAGCAGAAGTTTTCGAAGCTGCTCGCCTGATGTAGTCGTGAGTCAACATGTCAACATGTTGGAAAGTCGTGCAAACTGTAGGTGTTTGAGTGCAAGCAAGGCTCGACCCTCCAGGGTTTTCCCCATTTCCAGCACGTGGGGGGTGCAGTGACACTCACCCTTGGAGTTGGGCATGAAGTGGCGCCGAACCCTAAGTTCAAATGATATTCATCGATAGAATACACACATTGCAACTGCACCAGCTAGACTCATTGGAACAAGATAAGTAGCTTCCAGTAGCCCTCGGGTTTTGGCGTGTTTACCTTCTTCTTGGGGGTCGCTCTTCGAAGATTCGGAAACAGCTGCCTTCTAACATCGGGGCGGTTGCTCTGACCGCGGGGTGTCGAGGTACGGCCCTTGTCCAGGGTAGGCTCGGGGCTCTCCTGAATATCGATGGACATCGTTGGGGGCGGGGTCTTTCTTGGGGTGCTGCCAATCTCTGTGGTATCCCCAGGCTCTCCCTCACCATACTTCGAAGACTTCTTGAGCATCTCCAGAGTGTGAGACCGTGGAAGATCTCCCAGGGATGCCGTGGCGTGCCCGGGGGCAAATTGCCCACTGGAGCTTGCAATGGCAGGGGCACCTGTTGGGAGGATCGAACAATGATGTGAGTCTGCACAAAACATGGGAGGCACGTGCCTGGCACAGCAGCCGGAATTGGGTCCGAGTCTTCAGCAGCCAACTGCTTCTGAAGCAGAGCCAAATTGGCTTGAGCAGCCTGGGGTAGTGGATCAAGGAAGAGCACTGGACGAGGGGATGTGTGAGTCTCAAACGACAATTGCTAACGAAGAGCTTTGATCTGATCATCAATCTCCTCTTCGGGGATGTCAGACATGTTGGTCCAGGATCTAGCAACCATAGCGACACCGTCAGTCAGGGTGCCCAGCGATGCCAAAGAGGCCATGCTACACCCGGCACACTGTAGATGGCACGCACAAAGTGTATATTGTTGCGTTTGACATGACTGAAATGCAGGGTCATGACCTAGACAAGCTCAGCAATCCCAAGCCCCCTGATGCTCATATGTTCAAATTCCTGCCCCCCTAAAACCGAGCATGCCCGTGATGCACTCCCAACACCCATCAGCCTCCCAAGTTGCCTCCCAAAGGCCTGGGCCAAGGTCTGCAGACAGTGGTAGAAGGTGTGCGGGAAGTAAAAAGCGCGCGTGCAACTCAAAAAAGGTGCGTGACAAAACGGCTCACACACGGATTTTGAGATTGCGCGAGAGTTGCGGGAGATTGCGCGTGAGTTGCGCGAGATTGCGCGAGAGTTGCGCCCACCCCGTTCCCACCCAATGGCCCAAAATCAAAAAGCGCGCGTGCAACCCAAAAAGCGTGCGTGACTAATCTGTGTCGTCTAGATATAACACTGCAACCCCATGCCAGTCACCATATTTCCTGCAGGCGGCGAACATCGATCTGCGTGATGAACCATCATGGAAGATTGGCTGGAGCCCTGTCGGTCGGTGCAACTAATTGCTCAGCCCTGCCCAGCAGTACATAGACGGTTGTACTCCTCCCTGAGGTCCATGTAGCAGTTTACCTTTGTTGATCGATTCATGCATGACTCTAGCTAGATCCTGTCGGAGATAGTCACAAGACGACAAGGAAAAGAATTACACCAGCCTACAACATCATAAGCCCAAGACACCTTGGAATGCAACTCTGTATCAAAGCGATTGATTGCATCTTCCCAAGAAGGAGGTACCATAAGATACTTATTGCGCCTCAAATAGAAGTAGACTGCGGGCATCTGTGCATCTTCCCACATATCGTTCATTGGCAGAGCCTCGAACAACTCCACATCGGACAGGTCAGGGTTGCAAGTGTTTTTGTTACGTAGGCAGCCCATACGATGAGGAGTAGAGTCCGTAGTGAAGGCGTCGAAAAGCTGCTTGGCAAACTCCACTGGATAGACCCTCAGCAGATACAGGTTCTATAGGTCTGTTGCAGAAATCGGGACAAACCTAGGGAATTCTACACCTCCTCCACTACCTCTACAAGTATACCCATATAAGCCCTGTATACCCTGTAAATATGTCAACCACCTCGGAAGTTCCAAGACTGACCCAATTTGAAGCTCCTGCCGGATTGGGGGTTTTAAGGTCTTTCTGGGGATTTAGCAGAGATCTCGGTAATATAATTGGTCGGGTATCTCAGAACAGTGCTATAGTGTTACACAAGCGACTGGATATGAGGATCTTCTATTTGCTAGATTTCCGGGCCGGGTTAAGCATGTACTTGGGTTTAATATAGTTAGGGGTCTAGCTAGGGATGGATTAGTATTCGGATCTTGCGGGAGCACGGCTTGCCTATGGAAATCCAGAAAGGGCAGCAAGGTGCTTCGAAGCCCGGCAACAGGAAACCGGCACAATGGATCCACGCAGACACGTGGACACTGCAGAACCGGAATCGCATGGAAATCGTGCGAGATTTACATCAGCGCGAAGATTACCAGGCCTACAACGCGGCACGACCCCGCCCTATGAGGCGTCTATCGGAGCCACTGACTCCAGATGCCACCGACATGGACTCCGAACCCATGCAACGAGTATTGCATCACTCTGACGGATGGATGACCTGGTGACCACATAGGAAGTACACAACGTATGCAGACTAGCCTAGCCTATCAACCCGAGTATATCAACTATAATTAACTACCACCGAATGTATACCAACCATGATTCGGAGCCAGGCCGTATCAATATAGGCAACACGAAACCCTACAAAGCCTACTAGTAGCAGTTCTGCATAAGGGGAATATATAGTACAGCTATGGGTCCTTATGAGCCGTATTCCCAAAACCCCGAATATATTGGGCAGGGAGGAAGCTGCGTTCTGGGGCCCGTTGTTTGTTATTGATGGTTGCAGGACAACAGTAGCTGCTGGTAGCAGTTATATAGTATATCTTCCCACTACAGTAGCTCACCACCCTTAAAAAGATTGAGCTTCTCAGCATAACCTAGATGCCCTCTGGACCACGAAGCTGCTCGCCCTTGGTGTAGGGATAGGAGCTCTATAGGTTTTTGGACGGAGGATAATCGATACTAAAGGGCTTCAGGTTTACAAGACTCGGGATAGGGCTATGTATGGTTAAGTGCAAACCTGGCAACCCAGCATCTTTCAGGCTGCTGGTCGCCGTGAAGCGCTCGACACCCTCACAGTCCATCCACCGTCCTTTGGCAGAATGGCGATGTTGTTCTATTACAGATATCCTATGCAATCGCTAAAGGTCGTATGAGTCTGCACTACTTGCAGCTGAGGATCGCGTAGTGCGGGCTTTGGTTTTGGATTGCTTCTGCTTCTTCTTGAGCACACCACGATCCAAGGTTTTGACTTGGGGAGAATTCGAGTACATCTTAGTTCGCTTCGGAGTGGCGCTCCCCCAATGCATAAGCCAGAAGGCTTGGCTATATACCTCAGTTTTCTTCAGGTGGTTTGTATCTAGAAGCACATGCACTGTCTTATGATACGAACGAGCTGCATAGAGCACCGAATTGCAGAGCCACTCAAACCGGTTGTGTTTGTGGAGGAGCGAACAGAACGGGTGTTCTAATAGCCAGATGGTGTGCATAGCCGTCATCAGCAAGATTGCAAGAACAACCCTTAGATGATTTCAAGCATGGCTTCTTCTATCTCTACAACATATATGTATGATACATGCAATACAGGCACATACTTGCAGCATGGAGTCCGGCTGATCATCATATTCGCTGAGGATACACTGGTGTAGCCATCCTGACCCCGGAAGTTCAGAAAGGACCGTAGGCTTGTGCCCCTATTGGGCACACCCCAGGATGAACAACACGGCCCCATCAAGTTCACAGCCGTCTTCTTTTCCCGCATAATGCACCATAACACAAGCCTCAGATTCTGATTGCACAGGCCTTATAATTGATCTGAAATGCACATCGTGTTTTGCTGTGGGTGCACCTACAAAACCAGGCTGGGCCAAGCCGCGCGAAACCTCCACTGGACAAAAAATCCATGGAGGCACCCCGGTCAATCTCAATGGTCGCAACTCTCTTTTGCTTGGACTTCCTGGATAGGGTGTAGCCCAATAATACCCGTAACCTGAGACCCTACATAACTTCGCACAGACCATATACTGTTAAGGCTCCAATATTGGCTGGCATTGCCGACCCCCGAAAAAAGGTCCAGAAAGTCAAAGGATTTGGCCTGCGGTAAGTTCGTGGACCAGAGTAGCAGCATCACCACTGCTATGAGTACCTAGGCAAGCAGCACAGGGAGCTTTCGGTTGGGCTTTTTTAGTCAGGTTTAATTACTTCAGGGTTTGGGCATGTCATTAGAGGCTCATGGGATAGACCTGTCAAGCAAATCGGCCGATATCATCCAGGCAACCTTCGGGGCTCCAACATGAATGAGCCGAGACAATAAAGATGACTCCGGCAGCTGTTGAGAATCCATTGCACCGTGCAGGGAATCCGTTGCACCTCTAGATACTGCATGTGTGCTTTTATTTAGAACCACAATACTGGCTTATATGTTTGCGCATGTGCAGGCTGCCACGTGAAGCCACGAAACACTGTCGATCGGTCAAGCACATCTCGCAACATTCCACGAAACACCGAACCCCATGCAAGAGAGGTCAGGCAGGGCCTTTTGCAGCAGCACGGCGAGCCACAGCCATTGTTCACCTGTTACAGCATCAATGAGTGCAGTGGGTTAGTAGTACTATAGGCGGAAGCATTGCATTGAGATGTTTACGATTGGTCATAATGCCTTTTACAAGTGTATCCTGGCTCGTGCACTTGTGCCTCTACAGCTTTATAAAGTACATATATTGTCACATCCCACTGCCATTGCCTCGGCATCGAAGCAGGCAGCGACAGCATCCCGTTCGGCCTGCAGAGGATGCAGAGTGCGGAGGCTGTATGGTTTGGGGTTTTTAAATAGGAGGGGCCTCGATAGGATCGTAATCTTCACAGCGAAGAGCACCACGGGTTTTCGAAGATCCTGCCCAGGATCGTTTTTCAAGTTATATGATTATATAGGGTTTTAGGGATTTAGGGGCTTGTGGTCCTGGTCCAGGGAGGTCGAAATCAGGTTGCCCAGCACAGACCATGAAAGGACCTGGCACAGATAGGGTAGAACGATAGCGAGAAAATCTTGAAATGCTTGAAAGACAGGTCTGTTTATGCACAGAGCACTGCAGGCGGAGATACGAGATTTTTCACCGGTCGTCGTAATGCGTCCTTTTGCTCATCCAGGCTTTTGCCTTGATTGGGTTGGCCGCCTGCTTTTCCCCTAGCAGCAGCACTCCCAATGTACGTAGCTAAACCCTACCGCACTAAGTAAAGTGAGTGCATGAACACATCGGTCAGCCAAAAGCTGCTTCAGCTTCCGCTTGTCATACAATCAGAATCACTCTTGCTCAGCATAAGCCTTGGGTTGCAATCAAGAACATATGCAGAACAGCAAAACATCCCCCATGGCATGTCTGAAATAGTTTATGCCCACATACACAAGCGCAAACATGCACACACACACACACACACACACACACACACACACACACACACACCCACTCTCTCTCTCTCTCTCTATTTCTCTCTCTCTATCTCTAGGGTTTTATCTCGCTCTCGTTATTCTCTCTGTCTCTCTCTCTACCTCTCTCTCTATCGCTCACTCTCTTTATCTCTCTTTCTATTTCCAGAAACAAGAGCTGCCAATCGATTCAACCAAGTGGCTTTCTTGGCCCGAACCACTGCTTCCTCCTTCGACAAACCTTCCTTCATAGCAGTGGCCTTTGCTTTATGATAAGCACAACTCTTCCGACTCTTCAGGCCGGAATCTTGGGCCGCCCCCTTTGTCTTCTTGTCACCAGCATCCTTGGCTGCCTTTGCTGCCGCTTTTCCTTTCGCCTTTGCTTTTGCTTTGGCCTTTGCTTTGCTTTTTGGATTTGGCTTCGTCACCTTGGGTGAGTAAAACCTGGTATCCTGACTATTCGGCTCATCATCCGCTGCCTTGCGCTTCTTGGGAGTTTCTTTTTTAGGCTTGGCTGGCTCGGGCTTGGACTCTGCTTCGGGCGGATTTTTCCTGGGGCGGCCGGGCTTTCTCTTGGGAACTGCAGCCTCTTCTGTCTTCTTCGCATCCTGGGTGGCTTTCGTTTTGGGCTTTGGGCGGGTCTTCTTACTCTCTGCAGCCTCTTCCTCTGTCGGGTTCTTGTCTTCTTTCTTCTTCTTCTTCGTCAGCTTGTTCTGCTCAGTTGGTGACACAACACCGGAAGTCTTTACCAGGGCAGGCCGTTCAGGGCTTGCAGCCTTCATGGCTGCTGTTGTTTCCACGGCTGGTGGATCCTTGGGCTCGGGGGGAACTGCTGCTGCGAGATCATGTCCTGCTTCTGCTTCGGCCACGGGAGCAAGCCCTGCCTTTTGATCACCTTCATCTTCAAACTCATGCTTGATGCCGGGCTCCTTCTTGATTGGGGGCTCCTCCCTGATTGGGGGTTCCTTCTTGACTGGGGTCTCCTCAAACGGCTCTTTCTTGATTGGGGTCCCCTCAAACCGCTCTTTCTTGATTGGGGGCTCCTGCAATGGCTTCAACGGCTCCTTCTCGATTGATGGCACTGGCGCC
The DNA here is from genome assembly GCA_905221615.1 of Symbiodinium sp. CCMP2592. Taxonomy (NCBI): domain Eukaryota; class Dinophyceae; order Suessiales; family Symbiodiniaceae; genus Symbiodinium; species Symbiodinium sp. CCMP2592. The sequence continues at coordinate 380,775 of CAJNDT010005702.1, read as the reverse complement.
TTTTCCAAGGGCTCCTTCTTGACGGGCTTCAACTTCAATGCTGGCTCACTTTTCGGCGATTTGCTCGCCGGCAGCATCTCAGCTGTCTCAGTCCGAAGTCGTTTGTCCCCGAACCTGCGCGGAGTCTCCTCCGCGTAGACATTGGCGGCAACAGCCGCCAGCTCCTTGGCCTTGATATCGTGATAGAGGCCAGCTGCAGCCGCATCCATCCAAGCCTCGTCCATCACTTGAGTTTCTTGCGTCGAAATATTACCTCACGGTGCTCGCAAAAGTCGGAACACCAGCTGCATGTTATAACAACTCTCACGGTTCTAGCTGCTAGCTGCATGCAGGATGCCACCCGCTGGCTTTCCCTCTGCACGTCGCTTCTTTGCCATAAGCAGCAACGACAAGTGGTGCTGCTGCTCATTCAAAGCTTTCAACAACTCACGCTTACTGGGTGCAGCCAACTTCTCCCCTGATTCAGGGGATTTCCCAGGGCCTGCTTCGTGCTTCGGGGTGACCAGATCCTCCACAGACGGAGCCGATGCCAGGGTTCCTGGGATGACACAAATAGAGATGGCAGGCTTTTTACATGAGGAATCATACTCATACTCACATAACGAAGCAAGCATAAACTCATGCGAAGCTTCCGGAAGAAGTCGAGCGAGATTTGGGAGGCTCAGGAGGGGAGTTGTTTTTCTCTGGGGCCTCGGGAACCAGGGGTTCGGGCTCCATCAACTCATCGTCGGTGCCAGCTTCCGACTCCACACACTCATCATAGCCGACCTGCCGCATGACCCAAAACCGTTCCTGAACGACTGAAGCGAACCACCTGGCCTCCTCAGATCCTGCATCCAGGGCGTCATTGGATCGCGGCTGCCGTCCTAAGCGAAAATTTTTCGGGAGGTGGTATACAACCTTCGAAATCATATCTGCTAGGTCATTTGCAGGCAAAGTACCAGGGGGAATCTCCAGGCCCAAATGGGTATAGATCTTTCGAATACCCTCTTCATTCGGGCGGTGAGGCAGCTTGACGATCCGGTTGAACATGGAAATCAGATTCCGAACTCGCCAGGCTTGCTGGCGACAGAAATCACCTTGGTTAAGTATCGTTCGTACAGGACATACATGCAGCCACTGAGCCTCCTGAAATCATGCAACCTAGTCACGAGTGACCGGTTTCTTGCCCTTCTGGCGGGAACGTTGAAAGAACAAGTCAACCTCGTCTTGTAGCTGGTCCACCCCTGGGCGTGCGCCCATGTACTCCATCGCCCTTGCAATGATATCCCAGTTGAAATCCAGATCTTGACGTGTCAGAGTCGCCGGGGCGACTACAAGTCGCCCTCCTGCACCCCTTTCCGAAAGTCCCTCGAGCTTGAACCACACGTAGCTCAAGCCAGACTGTGGCAGCTCCTCCTCCACCGACATTGCTGAACCGGAGCGATTGCTCATGCTTGCCATCCCCTGCACCCTGCGGGTTGAAACTGCATACCACATGTGATGATGCTTGCATGCAGTACACATCATGCATGTCCACCACCATGTTCATGGCACGAAAGCCAAAGCTGCATTAACACCATGACGTATCAAGCATCAATCCCGCACAATCGCGCAGAGACACACACACACACACTCTCACACATACAGTCAAGCAAAACCGAAGCCAGGGATACCTCGTGAGCGATGTCCCGGCAGCCCCTGCCAGGTAGCTACATGCAGTTCTACAGGGAGACGAACTTCTTCATCCTCTTCTTAACATTATATCTCTACATGATACTTCTATGGTATGCACATGCAGGTAATATGCAAATGTTTAGATACACACACACGATATGTATATACATAGCATGTCCTATCTAGGATATATACATATATATATATATGCATATGTCTACAGCTCTAGCTATGCACGATTACCCATGTCTGAATGTAGTTGTGCATGTGTATCTACCTGTGTACATTCATGCTACATGTGTATATACTATATATATTTATATACATACATCTATTGTATATATATATATATATATTTATTTATTATACATATGTATAACATGTGCATAGGATGGGTCGAGTATGCATGTGTATGCAATTGGCTACATATATATATATATATGTATACATAGCTTTATATATATATATATATATATATATATATATATCATTTAACAGTATGCAGTTCGCTATATATATATATATATATATATATATATTTATTTATTTATTTAATATTTGCAGCCCCCAAGACGGCCCCGCCTGAGCAATGGGCCAACGATGTCCAGCTCGAGCAAGAACTTTCAAAGCAGAAGCACAGAACAGGATTTCCATACGACACACTTATTTCTATACGTGATCTATGAAAGACATGATTTCCATATGTGATTTTCCAAACCTTAGGAAATATCAACACATACGGAAATAAACATACGATTAGGCGTTCCAGGTTGTTTATATATAAGGGATTTAGGTCACTGTTTCCCTATCTAGAGTGCAAGCACCAGCTTCCAAATAAACCCGGTTTAAGCCGCACACCCCCCCCCCCCCCCCCTCCCCCCTCCCCTCTCTCTACTGCGTCCCGTCCCCACCCCCAACCCCAATCCCACTCACCATGCACATAACACACCAAAAACCAAGCGCGCGCTGGCACCATTTCCACAAACTTTACCACTTTGTCTATCCTCCTTGGAAGAACACGTCGAGTTGCTGTATTTCTCGCACACAACACAACTTCGTTCGCCGATGTTGTGAAAACGCTGGTAATTACAATGTCTTTTTGCGTCTGAAGTGTATGAGTTTATGCTTTGTGAACAAGTTGTATAGCATCACCCTTCCCTGTCTATGAACAAATGGTTTGTTCAGGGCACGTGAGCTGCTTACAGAAGTGCTGTATCTTCTCACGGTTCACAGGGTCTCGGCTGTACACAGACCGTCGCGATGTACACATCAAGGACAGTCGTAAGGATGGAAGGCGGTTTAGGGTTTAGGGACCAGAAAGAACCCTCAAAGCCTTATTTTGACATTCCATCATAGTTTCACTCTTCAATAGAAGCTAAATTCTGGCAATATCCGACATTGCTACTGCCAGCACTACAGCAGTTTTTTGGGGAAGTTGCGTTCTTTACTTCGAGATCAGCTTATGTGACTTATGTGACACTGATGTATTGTATGTATGTCATAATGCAAGGCTTCCGAGCCTTTGCTTCCTGGATATGACGATATACACTGTGTGTGCTGTTGTGTTTCGCTGATTTCCGCTATTCGCTTGCCTTGTGCTGTTGATTTCGACGAACGTGGTGATACATCCATATTTTGAAAAATTGTGGATCTCGACAAAAACGCATCTTCGACTGGGAAAACCATGATGCAGAGTGTATGCGAGTTGAGGACCGTGTTAATGTGAAAGTGGTGGGGTGGCAACTGGGAAAACAACTGTTCAAGGGTCATCGCAACCTAAATCACATGAACCGAACAGAAAGCTATGTATTGCTGTGAAACTGGAAGGCCCTAGGCTCCAAATACGTAGCACTGCGTTACAATAGAAACTAAATCTAAAACACACTACTCACTGATTTGTGTACATACAGGCAGTGTGCACCCCTGACACAATGTGTGTTGTAGCACTGCATAAAACATACTATGTATGTACATGCTCCCAGTTTGCAGCAGTAAATTCCTGCGATTGTCAGCATTGTTGTATACTGTTGTGAAGCCCCGCATAGGTAGGTAATACTGCAATCTTCAAACTGGGAAGAAAGTGGAAACTCACGGACATGTGCCAACTCAACACACAAGGAAATCAGAACACGGCGGGCGACACGGCTCCAAAGATTTTCGAGAGTCCAAGTTGTGGAAACAAATGCACGGTGCGTGAAATACTTTGTCTTCTTTCGTTTCGCTCGGATGTGGCCGGGTGTCCACTGCGTACAGGGTGCCATAATTAGCGATGATTATTCGTACCATGACCATGCAAGCACATAAACAGTGCATGTGCTCATGTAAGTTTAGCTGTTGAATATATACATGTGCACGTGTATTCGAGTGTATGCATTTTATATGTTCATAGGCCCTCATGGCCTTTTACAAGCAATTGCAACCACACACACATGTATAAATACATATATATATATATATATATACACACATACGTACGTACATATATGCACATGCATAGGTGCTTCGTATAATGCTAAAACGCCAAAGACGCCCAAAAACATAAAATGCAAAACCCAGGCCCCATGACAGCCCGCTCTCCAGGTCTTTCCGTGGGCCCTTTTCCCGATTGTTTGGTCGGAGGTTCCTTGCAAAACTACTCGTGTTCTTGCTAGGTTAACTGGGGTCCTAGTCCGTAGGCCCGGAGCCCATTTTCCTAACGCTTCCGGTGCCATCGCAGAACTGGTTCGCTTGTTTATGAAGGATGCTGAGAATCGGTCGGAGTCGATAGTTGCAAGACTTTCGGGCAATGCTTAAGAACTTATTTACATCTTTGGAAGGATCAGGAGACTTATGCGGGGTTACAAGTGGATGTTTGTAATTTCGCTTTTCACCCACCTGCTAAGCCACTTGATCCTTGGCGTATGTCCAAGCAGGTCACGCATGTGCTGCGTGATCCGCCTGCGGCTTGCCTGCTACCGCTATGGATGGTGTGTCGGTCGCGAAGTAGGTATGGTCGACACATGCCTAGACTCTTCCAGGCTTTGCAAGAGCTGCTTATCGACAGGTCAAGTTCTGAAGAGGCACGCACATGTTGAGCAGCCGTCGAGCAACTCTTCAGTATTCGTAGGGCTTGCAAGGCGGTCAGCTGCCACAAAGGGCTGCTTTTTCTCGGCTTTCACCCGTCAAGCCAGCATGACATACAGGCCGATGGCAGCCACGGAAAGGGGCATTCGCGCGAGAGTGAGGGAACATGCCTGTACAACACGCAGACCGGGGCGTCGCGCCGGACGCTGAAATCGTCGGCCAACATAGAGCGTGCAAAGTTTGTGTGTCGAGCCAAGATGTAATGACTTCCCCCGACGATTGCATGGGACCCTCCCCCTGATATCAAGTATCAGTTGTGGCGAAAACTTCGTGGGGCGATACCTTTCCTAAACCTCAGCCTACACCAACAGCCCCCAAATCCCTACATGACCAGAAAAAGCGCAGACCCCACCACCAGGCCCCGAAAAAAAAAGGAAAAACACACAGACACACACACACACGCAAGATAACAACAAATGAACCAACCGTAACTTCAAGGTTGAGCTTTACTGTGGCCGCCTCGTCGACCTACTCCGTCCAGCTCAGCGAAGGGGCGGAAGCAGACGGAGACCCAGGGGCATCCAAAGCTTATAAACGAGTTGCTTGTGGTTCTCCCATATATATATGCATATATATATATATATATATATTTATAATATACTTGAATGTACATATGTGTACAGAGATGGGGTTTAGGGTTTGGGTTTAGAAAAGAGATGTACGGGGTTCCTTGTATGTAATATACTTTGGGGATCATTTACATCGGGTTCATCGGCAAGTAGGGTTTTGATAGGACTATATTGAGTTTTGCTTTGGAGGGTCTTTGTTGGGTGCAGGGTGTAAGCTCTAGGATTTAGGTGACTCAGGGGTTGGAGGAAGTTTGGTGTGATTTGTTGGGTTCCAGCGTCGGATCCATCATACCCCTATCTTTTTGGGGGGTTACGTGTACCACACAACTAAGGGACATATCAGGGCGTGGTGTTTGGTGTGTGAGCACGTTGCAACGTTTAGGTTTGAATGTATGAGGTTTGGCATGCAGGGTTCGGGGCTCAAGGTTTTAGGTTCATTGCCAAGGACCTCATAGTTATGGCCCTAGACCCCTTAAGGACCCCATAATAAGGTCCCTGGAGGCATAGTCTAAAGATTCTGGTTGAGGTGCGGGGCTTAGGGAATCACCCATTGGCATTTGCCCGGCCGCTCCTAACCCGGCTCTACTGGCAGATGCTCACTTTGCGGGACGGCTTCCTGAGGTTCCTGCATGAGTCCCTGGGCTGGGGCTCCAAAAAGCCTATATATATATGTATATACTTCCTGCATTACCCATAATAAGGAATATAGCATAATTTTCATAGTTTAGGGTCTTTAAGGTGATGCAGGATTTCTATCATAAGCCGTATATTCGTATACTTGGAGCCCTAGGGAGCGGCATCCTCCAGAAGCAGGCGCGACAAGGGCCCGCAGTGGGATTTGTGCCGTCAACCTGCATGGTTTAGGGTTTAGGGTTTAGGATTTTGGGTTTAGGGTTTAGGATTTAGGGGTTTAGGGTTTAGGGTTTGCGACGGCTTCGTTTGCGACACTCCCACAGGCTCAAGTTGTATCTCCTTGTGCTTCCCAGAGACTCCAATATATCCGTTAATTAAGGAGTCTGCTCTCAAATTATAGTAGGATCCCTAATATGGCTTAAGGTCAATACCTTCACTATTTTAGGGGTATATGTATGTATGTATGGTCCATTCAGGATATTTTCTGGGCTCCTGGTGGACCCTTCGACCCCCCCCGGCACTTGAGACTCCAAACCCTCAAACTAGCCTGACATAACCCTTTCATTATTGTAAGATATCCTCCAACACGGTAGGTATATTCAAGCAAACAGGGAACCTTGCATATAAGCCACCCACCACTCCAAACCAAAAGGACAAGAGCCCCTTTCAGCACAAAATGCCAAGACGGTTCTGGGCTTACGGTTTAAATCTTACCAAGCCACTAGACCGTAGACCCTATCCACCCCCAAGACACAACAAGCCACAGCTTCCAAGATACCTGGAGTAAGAATGATCCCAGCTATCCTTCAAGTTTTTATCTCAGACCTACGGTTGATGATATACATCCTGCATTGCCCATAATAGGGAGTATACCATAATTCCCATAGTTTAGGGTCCTTAAGGTAATGCAGGATTTATATCTGAACCTTACTCCCAAAGGGTCCTATGTTCCCTTATATAGATCCCTTATGGAACCCTTTTAGGGATCCCTTTCTAAAGGAACCCTAAAACCCGATTCTAATTATTGACCCAAAGGGTCCTATGTACCTATATAGTAGAATGTAGGGTTTCTATATTAAGAATTACTTTTAGGATCCAGGGAAGTATCCCCCATAACAGTACATAGGACCCTTTGGGTTACTGTAAACCCGTAATTGGAAAATCTCACTGTAAACCCTAAACTCCCTCAGCCCTATAGATCCTTTTAGGGGAACCCTTATAGATCCCTTCTAAAGAACCCTTATAGACCCCTTTAAAGGAACGCAACACCACCAAAGGCCCGACGAACTCGCCGAAGCTGAACCTCCGAAGCTGCGAGCAAGGCGGCATGCAGGCCACTGGGGGGCCCTTCGAGTTTAGGGCTGTAGGGTTTAATGGTTTATTTAGGGCTGTAGGGTTTAATGGTTTAGGGCTTAGGGTTTAGGGTTTTTGGGGCTTTAGGGGTCTATAGGGTTAAGTGCATTGGAGTTTGAAACCAGCGCTAAACCCTAAACCCGTAGGGATATCATCTCAATCCTCTCTTTTTTGGAGCTTCTTGGCGCTCCTCGCACCGAAACTCCATCCAAACCGAGCTTAGCTTCCATGCTTTAGCTTAATCGAGATTCCTTATATAAGTCCTTAAAAAGGTAGGGTATTCGGGGTGAAGGTAGACTCTAGAATGTGGTACTTCTGTGAATATCCTAATCTCTGGACAGGACTCGAGACTAAGAAAATAGGCGTCTTGGGGTCTCGGTAGGTCCGGTAGGTTCTGACCCAGGACCCCCAAGTGCCCCTTGGGTAATTAGGGTATATTACAGGGTAGTTGGGGGGTCTAGGGAAGCCCAGTGAGTTGAAGTGTTCCCGTCTGCCCCCAAAACCTTAAACCCCCGATTCCCACTTGGAGGATCATGAGACTCAGAAATTAGGGCTATTGTTAAGGTTCTGTTCTATACTTGTAATTACTTATAATCCCAAGTAAGGTACTTGTAACCATACTTACTAAGTTCCATGATCCCCCACTATAGAACCCTTATAGATCCCTTTGCGGAACCCTCGAAGGAACCCCTGTAGTACCCTGAAAAGGAACCTTAAAACATACCTATTCAGTCCCATCATCCCACTTGTGGTCACAGCGTCGAGGTGGAAAACCTCACAGAGCAAGATGCCAAGGACACAGACCTAGGGTTTATGTGGCTTATAGGGTGCATAGGGCTTAGAGGGTTTATAGGGCTCATGGGGTGTATAGGGTGCAGAGGGTTCATAGGGCTTCGAGGGGTTATAGGGCTTATAGGATTTATAGAGCTTACGGTTTAAAGCCTAAATAATGTCCAACACTATTTGTGAAGGTTCCTCGACATATCCACACTAACTATACTATACCGTATTTCCTGGCCAAATCGATCAGCTTCCACTCCGGCAACTGCACGTCAAAGCTGAGCCTGGTTTCTAGAGAGAACATTTGAGCTATGTTTGGGAGACTCCTAGACCTTCAACCTTGAAACTCTAATTTTTTGTGTTTAGATTTTCTAGACCCTAAACTCTAAGCCCTTCAGGGGATTTGGTTTCATGTGCAGGGTTTAGGCAACTGATGAACCCGCAACAGGGTTCAGAGCAAGGATTCGCCGAGACTCCTGAACCGAGCAACTTCGGAATGTCTTGAAATTCATAACGAAGGTTCCTCTTCGGTTTAAAGCATACAATACCCTCCTAACTCCAAAAGGTTTGCTTTTTGATTTACATAGAAGATTTTCCTGAGAGGAGGGGGTTTGCGGGCCTCTAGGTTCAGGTGTTCACAGTGGTGTTGAGGTTTAAGGCTTTAGGATCAGAGTCTTAGGTGTTTGTTGGGTGATGATGTCGACGGGCTACCCATAGGCTCCATAGTAGTTCCTTTTGGGGTTCATATTTGGAATCCTAAAAGGTAACCCAAAAAAGGAACTACTATGGAGCCTATGGGTAGCTAGTAGATTGCTGTTGAAAGCACCAACGAGCGGTGGACATGAGGTACTTGGCCTTGGGCATCCGATCGAAACTAAAGTTTGTGCTGCGGCAACGCTATCACCACCAGGTCCCCAGAGACTCCATTACCCCTTAATTAAGGAATATACCTTAAATCATAGTAGGATCCATAATATGGTTTAAGGAATAATTCCTTAATTAAGGGGTATTGGAGTCTCTGGGTCCCGCAGCAGCAGTTCCAGGCAGCGCAGATACACAGCAGCGGCTCATCAGGACGGCGACCGTCGGCTGAACGGGCGCTTGGAGGTTCTTGGCCTACACTTTCTTCTGAAAGACGGCAACCTCACAGGAGGTTGGGCCATCGACGTTAAGTGTGCATCGCTTAACAATGACAAGCGAGCAGTGATTTCTCGATTTTGATGAGAGCCTTGGGGGCAACGACCACTCACATTTCGAGCTCGTTTCCGGATTTCGCTATTGCCTGTGGGGTGGCTTACGACGTGGCAGTGTTTGTCAGGAGGCAAAAGGAAATCCAGGCCGATTTCGCCATCAATGACGTGAACGTCACCGACATCCTGACGCACGTGGCGTCAACGAGTCTGGCTCCTGCTTGGAGTGGCGCAAGCCGAACCATGGCTGAGTTGCTCTTGTCTTTGGCGAAACGTACTGCAGAGATTGCACCAGTTGAATCCACCCGAACGGAGCAGAAAGAAGCCGAGAAACCCTAAACCCTAAACCCTATTGAAGTGGAAGCGAGCAGGGGCTGGTAAGACCTTACGGGTTTACAGCTTTCAGCTTTAGGTTCGGGCTTTGCACGTCATGTCTTGGAAAGTAACCCTATAGACCCTAAACCCTATAAGTCCGCCGACCTTAACTGCTAGGAGGAAAAAGGCGTTCAAAAAAAAAAAACCTATAAGCCCTTTCTTTAGAGTGTGGGTGTTAGGGTGTGGGGGTTGCAGGTTTGTTGTGTTTTTGGGTTATGTTTTTTTTAGGGTTCATGGTGTCTTCAGGGCTTTATGGTGATTATGGTTATTAGAATGCTAATGCTTGCGGTGTTTAGCTTTCTGTGTGGTTTGTCAATGGTGTTTAGTGGTCTTGGCGTTTATAGGAAAGTTAGGGCTTTTTCGTGTGTTTAGAGTGTTTTGCGTGTTTTGGTGGGGGGTTATGCGCGCTAAGGGTGATTAGGGTGTCGAGTGTTTTGGTTGTTGTGATTGAGGCGTTTCGTGACATTTGTTTCTCACTGCATGTAAGTGTGCGTCACGTAGCTTTTGATTATTATGTGTACTATGCTGGATGAGTTCTGAAATTGTCTAGACTAGCTCTTCAAACTTAATGGCACCTTCAAGCTGCAGGACCGGGGTTTGGTTAGGCGTTGGTCTGGTGTCTTGCGTTTTGGGGTTGCAGGTTCCTGGTGTTCATTTCGGGCTTAGGGTGCTACCAACTGACTCAGTGCCAGTCGCCGTATGGTCTATAAGTTTAGGGTTTGGTTTTTGGATTCAAGGCTTTCGGTTTTCAGAATCAAAACACCATGAACCTTAAACCGTCCCCACACCCTGAACCTTAAGCCTTATTCTGTCAGGACGTGCCGGAGCTCCGACGCCTCTTGAACCGAGGTGCGTTCAGGGTATGCGGTTTAGGGCAGACTTGGAATCCGGAGTGGGTGTACAACGCCACCAAAGGCGTCTGGAGATACTTAAGAGCCACGGTTTGGTCGCAGATGATTCACAGTGAAGGCGGATCCTTGGACATTTATGCGGAGTCCGATGCGAGTCTAGCTCCTTTGGGTTCTAGGTCTAGGACGGGTTTGGGGATTCGCATAGGAAATAATCTTGTTCTTTGGAAGTCTTGCCGACAATGCCTCACCGCCTACTCCACGTGCGAGGCGGAGACAGACGCTTGTGCAACGGCGTTGTTTGAGGCATGCAAGATTGCTTGCATGATTAAGGCCATCACTGGGTATACTCCGAAACTTGTTCTTGCGGGTGACAACTCTGCTGTTGTCACATCATTCACGAAACAAGATTTCAATCCGTTGACATTGCGGACACGCCACTTTGCGATGCGATGCTCATGGACTCGAGATATGATCCATAAAGAATTTCTGGATTCGAGTTTGTCCGGAATCGAGTGCATCTGGAAGCCGGGAGAACCGGGTTTAGGGTCAGCTGCTCCCTTGCCTAACAGCGGGCTCCGTCAATGATTCGTCATGGTTGTTCATTTCTTCTTTGGGGCTCCCTATGATCTAACAAACCGAATCTGAATCGTTCAAGCTTCTATTTTATTCGCCGCTGGTGGCCAACATTCTGCGTCAGTAAAGCGGAATAAAACGCACAACTCCCATACTTCAAGGGACTTCATGTCATTGAGAATGTATGATTAGGATTCAAGCCAAGAGTGTGAACTTGAAGAGTACTAGCTGCGATGTTGCTGACGACCACATGAAGACACTCTTCTTGAGAAAATTTCGCGGTAAGTTCCAGGTAATAAGGACATCATTGCGAGCATACAGCCTCTAAAGCTGTTACCTCTACTTAGGGCCTTACCAATACCCGATCAGGATTGTAGCCACAACCATCAGTACCTTCAGCTCGGAGGGTTTAATCAAGGCAAAGCACCCCAAGCCCTTAAACCTGTGTCATAGGAGGCCAGAAGGGGTTTTAGCCTATGGGGGTTTGATAGGGATTAGGGTCCCCATAATACTAAGGCACCCCTACCCTACGAATCTTAAACGCCCTTGTTGGCCTCCCATTACTCTGACCCCTGAACTCAAACATCCCTTCACAGGGCTCACCTCAACAAGCGCCACCTACCTACCGAGGCTTACACACCTGTAAACTTGTAGTCCCAGCACGTGTAGGGTTTGGGGTTTAGAGGTGAGGGTTTAGAGAACTCCTAGGGAACTCCTCGTGTATTTAAACCGCTGTCTGTAGAAGGTACCCTGGTCCCACCCAAACTGTGAAGTGTGTAGATGAATAAATGGAGTTATGAGGGCATGATGGGCATGAAAAAAAGAGCGGAAGCCAACGAAATACAAACTAATAGGCATCTACTGTGGCCTCCATGTTGTGCAGCTCGGGACCTAAGTTCCCAAAGTTCCAAGGCTGATTGAAATCATTGCGGCGTTTAGGTGACGGAAGGGATCTAGGCCCATAAACCCCAGACCCTAAATGCCCAGACCCCCCTTTAAAAGAGAACTTCCCAGACCTTCCAAAATCCCTTAATTAAGGAATATACCTTAAATCATATTAAGGATCCTGCTATAATTTAAGGGATATTCCTTAATTAAGGGATTTTGGAAGGTCTGGGTTCACCACTGTCAGACAACCTGTGTCGGGTTCGGAGCAAACCAAGACCCTACAATGAGGTACCCTCTGCTTTACAAACGGGGTCCCGGTACGGGTTCCCTTTAAGGGTTATATAAGTGTACCAGTAAGGTTTAGCGTTTAAGCGTCCATGTGCCCAAATAGTAGATACTTTGGCCGCAAGGGATTTAACTAGGAACTACTAAGATCAAGGTACATACTGTTGACATAGGGCATTGTACGATCCTAGACTCAGAAGGGTAACCAATAAAACCCTAAAGCCCGTACCTTAAAGCTCAATCCGAAGTCCTTAATCCTAAATACCCTAAACCCTATATTGCCGGGTCTACTGTACCTCAACCTACTTAGACATACTTAGACTTGTTCTAGGGTCCCTATAACTTCAATAGTAGCGTTTATTATGCGAATCCACAAAAAAGTAGCTTTTGGTAGGTTAACGGTTAAGGTCGGTAGCGACCCTGAGTCCGGAAAGGCCTCGCAGCGCGGACTGTAGCCTGTCACGCCATGAACGCGGACAGTCCCGAGCCTACTTGAGTCGGGCCGTAGCAATTGGAATGAGGTTCCTTTTAAGGTTTCCCACGAGGGCTCCAAGGTCTCAGGGGTACAGTATTTCAAAGGGGGAAAGGAGGGACCCTTAATGGGGACCCCTACCCTATAATGGGCTATATAATGGGTATATAATAGCTATATTCAGGGTATATACTCAGGGGTCCTTATTAAGGGTCCCTCCTTTTACCCTTGGAGTATTTGTAGCTTATAACCATAAAGTGAGGATAAAGGGACACTGTTATATCCGACCGCCTATCTTACTTGAATTTGAAGTAGGGGTTAGCCGCACAGTTTTTCATCAGGGATGGTTGCTTGCTTAAATCATCCCCATCATCCAGTGACCAATTCCGTTCAGCGTTTGGGATTCATCCACGTCCGTAGCCGATGACCTCCACTGCATACTCGGACCGCTCACAGCCGCGCTGTTGTAGTCCAAACACGCGTCAGACTGCCCTTGTATTAGGGACCAAAAAGGCACATAAGCATAAGCAATTTATAGGGATATCCCTACCTTATTGGGCTTCATTATAAGGGGGTTTATATGGGATATCGCTATACCAATTTTTGCTTGTGTGCTTTTTTGGGGCCCTATTGTAGAAGAGTGAGAGGCTTTGGATTGTTTCCCTAAGGCGTTGAGGGTCCATGTAGCGAAATAATACATACATCGGGCTGCAATGCAAGCCGTCTCTAGACAGGGAGTTTCGGGCCAATAGATAAAAATATATATATATGTATTTAAACTTTATTTAGATTTATATTCATATTTTATGTATTTTTCTTATGTTATATAGGTACAGGGACCATTAGGGTTCGGGCTTTTGCATACGAAGGGGCGGAAGCGGTGAACAGAACCTTGGCACAGAGGCTCAGAGGTAGTGTGACCCCTGCGCATAACCTCCCACGCCAGTCCTCAAACCCTAAACCCTAAACCCCTAAACCCTATTTGAGGCGTTTGCTGTTGTTGCACGTTGCTTCTTTCTTCAGTGATTCTGGAGAGATTCTGGTGGCTCCCGAGGTGTTGACTTCAGAATTGGGAGTTTCCGGAAATAAGAGTACCTTATTTTGGGGTCCTTATAACAAGGATCCTACTATTTGGGGCACTGTATTAGGGTCCCCTGTTTTCGGAAACTCCGAATTCAAGAACTTGTACAGGTGCTAGTTCAAGCGTTGTTTTGCCGATGGACTGTTCTGCAAGGGTTGGCTGCATTCTCAACCTAGTGGGGCCCACCTCCAATGTAAGGGTCATCGAAGAAATATCTGAAAGCAAAACAGTCTGCTTTCGTACTCTTTCAGGGTCCATGTACCCAAATAGTATATACTTCAGTCCCTAAAACCGTACGTTGGGCCCAAAGTATATACTATTAGGGTACATGGGCCGTTGGGGCCTAGGGGCTGTGGGGATCATGGCAGGTCAAGTCCTATTCCAAGGCGTACACTATCCGGTCATCCGACCAAATCCTGCTCTGTTTCTACCGCAATAGGACCCCATATGCCCTGGAAGACGTGTAGAACATGTATTTAATATAGAAGCCTGGGTGATTTCCATTCTATGTGTCCCTAAGGGTCCAAGGGCATTTAATTTTAATCATACACTCTCCCAAGTCTTGACCTGCAACACTGCTATTCTAAACCCAAATACCTAGGTCCTTTGGACCCTTAAACCCCTTCAAGAGGTCCATGTAGATTTCATCTGGAACCCCTAATGATGAGCACCATGTTCGAGTCACGGAGGGCCTCATTCCGTCAACCAAAAGGCGACCTTGAGGGTGTGAACCCTACCTGAAATCCCCCATTAGGTAGGTAAAACGGCCCGGCACCTATACGAGGCTGACGTTCTTCATGCTGTTGGGGGGGGGTCCAGGTAAACTGCAAACCTCAGGATTAAGCTAAGCCCGAAGGCCTAAAGCTTAACTTCAGCCTGGAATCTGAACCTTGAACCCTGACTAAAGCCTTCAAATCCCAGAACCGAAGCCTGTGCTTTGGGTTCCTTACCACAAGTCTGTAAGTGTTTCTTTCGAGTATACTACACCCCCAAACAACCCTGTAGTCGAAAAAATCAGGCCCACATGTCATATTGGTCATACTGCTGCGGTTTAGGGTTTAGGGTTTAGGGTTTAGGGTTTACACGGCTCTCTGAGGTGCTGTTTACATGTGCACCTGTTGTTCGATGTGAACTTGGGCAGCCGCAGGACTGGGACGCGTCCGCCGTTCCCTTATTCTGGTCTGAGACCAAACCGGCAGCGTTTTTCGAAGGCCTGATAAGCAACGACAAGATCGGCCAGGTCTTGGACATCAGCTCTTCGCTGAAACTCGCTACAGATGTTACGCAGACTTGTAAAGCGACATGTTTGAAATGCCACTGACGTTGAATTTCCAGACAGCGGCACGGAGAAGTCCGAGGACAAGCAGGACGCGTGCCCAGTAGCTCCGCCTCACACGGTGACCAAGTGATCACACGGGTCCACATTTTCTTAGATTTTGACGTTCGGGCCTGGGTGCCTTCAATTAAAGTATACGGGAATATACCACCAGAAAATCCTCCTTTCTAGCTTGTAGGAAACCCTAAACCTTATAAAAAAAACCCTAAACTTTAAACCCCAAGCCCCTAAATCCTAAACCCTAAACCCTACCCTACAGCCTCAACCCTCCCCTTTTTGCAGCAACATCCTCAGGTTCCCGGTCCCATGTCATGTTCACAGTCAAGGCGCTTTGCTTCCCGTCGGGCAGGGCTGTTTCTGATCCACGGCTTAGGGTTTAAGGTTTGGGTTTAGGGTTCAGGGCTTTGGGGTTCAGTGTTTATGTTTATGGTACTGCGTTTCCATGTTTATCGGTTACGGGTTCAGGGTGTAGGCTAGCTGTAGCAGTAGCAGTATTAGGGTGATTAGGGGCTCAGAAACCCTAAAGCGTAAACCTTAAATCCTAAACCCCTAAACCCTAAATCCTAAACCCTAAACCCCTAAACCCTAAACCCCTTAAAGTCCTATACCTTGAGTACCTCCTCGGGTTGCAGGCCCCGAGCCCTAAACCAAGGCCCGATAATCTAAACTGGTTCATTTAAAGGGATCTATAAGGGTACCTTTAAGGGGTTCCTCTACAGTAGAAGCCAGAAAGTTGGAATATCATTATCGTAACCCCTTTAAGGTAAATTATAGGGGATCCTACCATTAATCCATATTCCAACTTTCTGGAGTTCCCTTTAAGGGATCTACAGGGGTTTAGGGTTTCGAGTTTAGGTTGATGATCCAAAGCTTGCATTGTCTATAAGGGCCCTAAACTATGATAATTATGGTATATTCCTTATTATGGGTACTGCAGGATTTACATCACCAGCCGTAATAGTATCACTCTCCCAAGACCCTAAAGGGCCCAAAAAACTAAAGTATCACTCTCTCAATTTCGCTCTAGGCCCTGACTCTAGGCTGGTGACCAGACATCCAGAAACTGCCTAGATGTGGTCGCTGCAGAGTTACCCAGATCCCCCAAAACCGATGAATTAATGAATATACCTGGAACCTTCAATTATAGTAGGAATCCTAATTAGATTCAAGGTATATTCCTTAATAGGGGTTTTGGTGGCTTTGGGTAATTCCATGCCTTCGGCTTGTGACCTCCGGAGCAACTTTGGCGCACTAAACCCGGAACCCGAAACCTAAACACAAGCCTGCAGAGGACATCCTTCAAGACCAGGTTTTCACAGCCTCAAAAGCAGAAAATCCTAGACTTGCAAGCTACATCGAGAGAACACCTTATAAACCCTAAACCCTATAAACCTTATAACCCTAAACCTTATAAACCCTAAACCCTATAAATCCTAAACCTTAAACCCTAAACCCTATACAAGGAGCCAAAGGTTGTGAGGCTCCTCGAATACTCAGCATCTGCTAAGTTCCTGGGCCTAGAAAAGGTTCTCACAATTTAAATGTGGTAGGATCATATCACCTATGGTTCAATGATAAATCCCAGTCCCTTTTCAGGCAAACTTGCTAACTTAGCGGAGAAAAAAACTCTCAGAATCTGAATAACCTACCTTTTCAGAGCTCCTTATTATCATTTCCTTATATGGGTGGTTGTCAAAATTATGATTCCCTGTTTGGGTCCCTAGGATAGTACGGCACCTGATATTTAGGGTACTCCAAAAGGGACTTTAATTTTGACAACTACCCATATAAGTCCCTGAAAAGGTAGGTTATTCAGGCTTAAGGTAGGTTTCGGATTTAGGGTTGTCGGTCATCGGTCCGCGCCAGCTCTTAGATGCTTCCGTGAAAATCCTTCTTGCGTTTCAATGTACTTAGAGGAACATGGGACTTAGTAAGTATGGTTGTAAGTCCCTTAATCGGGATTATAAGTAGTTATAAGTATAGTTACCTTCATGGAATAGTAACCCTAGTTTCTAAGTCCCATGATCCTTCAAGTACGAGCCCGTGAGAAATCCTGAAAACCAGAACTACCCATAGGCTCCATAGTAGCTCCTGTGGGGGTTTCATATTTTCAGAATCCTATACGGTAGTCCCAACAGGAACTACTATGGAGCCTATTGTTAGAATACATGAAGCACACTTTTCTGATCAACACCAGTGAACAGCGCGCGAGGTCACCACCACCAACCGTTCTACCCGAGAGTCTTTGACGGGAAAGATCGTCCTGGCACGCCAGGGATGAGCCAAATTCAGGGATTGGGCTCATGATCGATCAGGACCCTATATCATAAACACAAAGCCCTGAACCCTAAACACTAATTAAGCCAACTGAAAATCTGGTTCTACTCTGATCCCAAGCAGTGTAATGTAGGGGCCTTAACAATCAGGTATAGTATTTTGGGGGTTCCTTATCATAGTTATAGTAAAATGGGCCCGCACACCCTATTCTAATTATTAAGGCTCTTTCAGTACAGCTGTCTTTGGGGTTGCAAGAGTGAGGGCTCTTTTTTCTCCTTGAGCACTGCACGGTTGGGAAGGACTCTCCCCAACGGGGCTGGCATGTATCATCGGAGGCAAAGGACAGAAGTTTGATTAGTTTCAGTAGATGCAACAGGACCCGCTTACAGTCCCCGCTTCTCCCCCTCCTCACCCCCTCCTCTCTCCCTCGCTGTCTGTCTCTCTCTCTCTCTCTCTCTCTCGCTCTCTCTGCCTCGCTCTCGCCACATGTATGTAGATAAAATGTATTTATGAAAATGTGAACCGACAAAGGGTTCAAATCAATAAGTAATTAAATGCATAACTGAACATGTATATCTCTATACATATAAACATATACTTATGTATATACACGATACACTTGAGATAGTCTGCTGGCTCTAATACCGAAGAACCCTGTTCCATTGGTAGGCTCTTACAGCATGATCAAAACCCTTACAAGACCTCAATAAAATCGCTACAGAAGCTTTTTCGAAGTGCTATTCAAGGCGCTTTTAACATACCATGAAACTTTTTCTCAACTTTCGAGACCCTGCAGCGCCCTAAACAGCAGCAATTTATTCAGCCGCAATTTATTCAATCCTGGTAAGGGCGCCCCAGTGTTCCGACTATTTAGGACCTTGGATGGGAATCACTATTTAGGCCTTAGCACAACCCTGAATAACCTACCTTTTTTAGGTTCCTTATTCGGATTTCCTTATATATGTCCTTAAGAAGGTAGGTTCTTCCGGGTTAAGGGAGCTTTTGACTAGTATGGCAACTAGATCTCAACACGTTCTAACCATAAGTCCTGCATTAAGCCATGAAGCTCTGAATTGTTAAGGCCACTGGGTTACCCATAGGCCCCATAGTAGTGCCTTTTTGGCGTTCATATTTAGAATCCTTGAAGGGGGCTCTGGGTATACTTACAAACACCTATAACCCCAGGTAAGGTACTTACCCAGATTGTTAAGGCCCCTATATTAGGCCACTGGGTCAACATAGGGGCAAAATAATTACCAATACTAGTTTGTGGGTTCCTTGTTGCAGTTGTAATATAATGGGCCCCAAAACCCTATTCTAACTATTAAGGCCCCTGCAGTACAGTACCCTTATAGATCCCTTATAGAACCCTTTTAAGGATCCCTTTAAAGGAACCCTAAAACCCGATTCAAATTATTAACCCAAAGGGGCCAAAGTACCTCTTTAATGGAATGTAGGATTTCTATATGAGGAATTACTAGTATGATTTGGGGAAGTATCCCCCATAACAGTACAAAGGACCCTTTGGGTAGGCCCTGGTAGAAGTCCTGCATTACCCTAACGAACCTAAACTAAGGGATTTATGGTATATTCCTGACTATGGGTAATGCAGGATTTATATCATCAACCGTAGTACCCTGAAAAGAAACCTGATATGTCCCCTGTAGAATTTGTATAGTATAGTACCCAGGCACATTCATCCAGCGAACCCTTTAAACTCCTTATTACTATAGTACCCTAGAGCTCCGAAGTTCCAAAACCTTGCGCCCAGTGCGACCTCGGCGGGTCCGAGAGGCTCAAGAAGAGCGAGGCCTCAGAACGCTTTGGGGCTTAGGGTTTAGGGGTTTAGGGTTTATGTGTTTCGGGTTAGGGTTCAGGGGTTTGGGGGTTTAGGGCTTAGGGTTTGGGGGTTTAGGGTTTAGCTTCAGGGGTTTAGGGTTTAGGGGTTTCGGGCTTAGCGTTTAGGGGTTTAGGGGTTTACGGTTTAGGCTTTCGGGCTTACCACGACCCCCCCCCCCCCGAATCTTAAATAGAGCCCTTTATGGTCCTTAATAGTGGGTAGTTAGGGCATCAGAGAGGGTAGTTGGGGGCAAAAATAGATCGGGGTATTAGGCTTAGGGCCTGGGGTTTGCAAGGTTTAGCGTTCAGGGTTTCAGTCAGGTAGGGATTGGAATATAGGGCTTGTAGGGTTTATACGATGTATCGTTACGGCTTAGGGTTTGTATGGGGTTTAGGGTGCAGGATCACAGGGTTTACAGCGGGAATAGGGTTTCTAAGATTAATAGGATTCGGGATTTATGGTGCTTTCTTCGGGTTTCTTTGTGTCTGTATGTAGCGCGTCGGTGTTATGGTGTTGTATAAGATTCGAACTCGGGTTTTCTTAGGGCTGTGACTCTCAGGACTTTCTGGCGTGTAGTTCGGACTTTACAGGCGTTCGATCCACGGATTTTGAGAGTTATGTCAAGATGCTTCACATGTTTTCTTGAGGTCTAAACGCTACCCATGGAGGCATACCCTTCCCCGAAAACTATGGTTACCAGTAACAGTATAACCCTTTGGGCACATCTTCTTAAGGTTGTCATGACTTTTGGGGGTTGAGGCGGGTTCAGAGTTGAGGGGTAAGGTTGGTAGGCCTTAGGCCTCAGGGCTTTCGAAGGCTCTTTTGCTTTGCCTTCAGGTCAGGAGAGGGTGTTGGCGTAATATAGAAGCCTGTCTGACAGTGACAGTACCCCCTTATAGCCTTACATAATTTACCCGTGTGTGTGTGTGAAGTCTTAACAGCATTTAGGGCTGTGGAAAGACGGCATGCGACAATCCTGCTCTAATGATTCACCTTATTCATTTGCGCTATGGCATCCCACAGAATGGTATTCAACCCTTGTAATTAGTTTAAACTGTCTTGCGAATCCTTATTATAAACCCGTTACACAACCCGTTCTTAGATTCTTGGGCTCCGGTTACACAATTAATATGTACATTGGCCTCCATCTTAGTAACCCGCCATGACGTCATGGCGGCATGCCGCATTGGCCGCATTTGGCATAGAATGGGGTGGGAAATTGTGGCGGGCCTGATTCGCCTGTCTGGGGTTTAGTAGGGAATGGGGGAATGGATCCCTTCAGTAGTCCCTAAAAAATCCCCCAATCATAGTCTCCATAATCCATTCCCCCATTCCCTACTACTGCTGATGGACAAAATCCTGCCTTACCCATTATAAGGAATATGCCATAATTCCCATAGTTTAGAGTCCTAAGGGTCATGCAGGATTCTGTCCATCAGCAGTACGAACCAGACAGTCGCAGGCAGGTCGGCGCTGAGGTTCTGGAGTCTGCCCAGGCTTGCACTGGCGCAGGTTCTCGAAGAGAACTTGGTGTGCGGGTTCATTCCGGCAACCTTCGATGGCGAGCCTGCGCCGTCTAAATGTTCAAGTGTTCAATCCAGCCTGTCCCTCAGCAGCTTGAAGTACCCCTAAGGGTCCATGTACTCATATAGTATATATACATTGGCCGTAAAGTACTCCCTATATAGGTACATTGGGCCCAAAGTATATGCTATACGGGTACATGGACCCTTAGGGTACTAGAGGGGGCTAAAGAGCGAACATGCCTCTTCCTGGAGCTTGGGGCCTGAAGGACTTTAGGGTTTAGGGACCTTGCTTTCACCCTAAATAGATGCAGGAACCTGATTAAGAAACCCGGGGCCTATAACTCCAAAAATAGTAGGATTCATATGGGTGGTCGTCAAAATGATGGCCCTTTTTTGGGTCCCTATCATAATACGGCACCTTATATTTAGGGGACCCAAAAAGGGACCCTAATTTTGACAACCACCCATATAAGGAAGCCAGATCAAGGCCCAAGGTTTCTTAACCAGCTTCCTACATTAGGGACCTTGCTTTAACCTGAATTCGACCCTAAACCGTCAGGTGTAGGGGCGCTGGCTTCTGAGCCACGAACTTTGTCACCCTGAGCGCCATAAAGCTGAGGCTGAATGTCCAGCATGTTAAACTCCAAAACCCTTTGAAAGCATGAAGCCCGAAAAAAACCTTAAAGATCCCTAAGCCGCGAACACCCCTGTAGAACCCAGTCACTAAGTAAGTACTGCAGCCCTTAGACGCCGAAGGTTACGGGCGAGAACATGAAGGAAGCCATCGAAATCAACCGATCCCTGACGGCTTTGGGGGACGTCATCGAGGCAAAATCTGATGGGAATGCCCTGAACCCTGCTGCGTATGCTATGACTAGCTTGTCATTGTTGTTGGTGATATGCGTTCGGATGCGTTTTGGCACAGGTAGTCGTAGTAGTAGTAGTAGTAGTATTTAGTAGTAGTAGTCGTAGTAGTAGTAGTAGTAGCAGTAGCAGTAGCAGTAGCAGTAGCAGTAGCAGTAGCAGTAGCAGCAGCAGTAGCAGTAGCTGTAGCAGTAGCAGTAGCAGTAGCAGTAGCAGTAGCAGTAGCAGTAGCAGTAGCAGTAGGAGTAGCAGTAGGAGTAGGAGTAGGAGTAGGAGTAGGAGTAGTTAGCAGTAGTAGTAGTAGTAGTAGTAGTAGTAGTAGTAGTAGTAGTAGTAGTAGTAGTACTAGTAGTAGTAGTAGTAGTAGTAGTAGTAGTAGTAGTAGTAGTAGTAGTAGTAGTAGTAGTAGTAGTAGTAGTAGTAGTAGTAGGGGTAGTGGTGGTAGTGGTAGTGGCCGGCTGCTTGGCCTTCGGCCAAGTCTTGGCATGCCATAATGGGCACTTCCCCATGAGCACGATTCCTTGCTACATATATGTATATATATATATAAATATACTTACATCATAACGTAGAGATACTGTGTATCTAGTTGTACATGATTCCTTCCTATCTATATATATATATATCTATATAACATAATATAGATATCCATATATATATAAATAAGTAAATAAATATAAATATATATATATATATATATATATATATACATGTATATTTAACATACTGTAGACGAGAGCATCGAACCAGAGCATATAGCTGACATGACAGCATGGTCGACACAAGATGAGAGGGGGGGCGCTTATGCAGGGGGATAAAGGTACTACTACTACTACTACTACTGCTACTACTACTACTACTACTACTACTACTACTACTACTACTACTACTACTACGACTACTACGACTACTACGACTACTACGACTACGACTACGACTACGACTACGACTACGACTACTACTACTACTACTACTACTACTACTACTACTACTACCCGTCGTAGTAGTAGTCGTCGTCGTGGTAGTAGTAGTAGTAGTAGTAGTAGTAGTAGTAGTAGTAGTAGTAGTAGTAGTAGTAGTAGTAGTAGTGGTGCTGCATGTTGCCGGCTCACGACGGCGATTATCCCCACCACACCGCCACCACAACCACCACCTCCAACACTACGAAGACTACTGCTAGGCCGTGATGCTGTGTTTCGCCACGTAGAACAATCAGTTTAGTTTACATTGATGCATGTGCAGGCGATGCATATGCATTGTGCCGTCTTCTCCACAAACCGCCAATCAAGGTACATCTAAGCCTCTATGCATACTGCTAGATGCTATTGGTTGCTGGGCCCCTTACAACACAGTTGAGGGGACCACTGAACTCTGTAAATTCTTTAAACATCCTACAACAGCCCAGGCAAGGCCTTTGCTACGCTTTAATCCCAGCTCCCTACAGAAAGCGTATCCGGAATTGAGGGATAGTGCGCCCACACCACATTAAGTTGGTAACTGACCAACAACAGTTCCATCAACTTCCTTGACTTACTCTGACCGTCCATCTACCCAAACAGCATATACATTGGCCCCAAAGTGGGACTACTTTAAGGCCAAAGTATATGTTATTTGGGTACATGGACCTTATATACCCTGAACCCTAAACCCTAATGGTACCCAGTAGAACCCTTAAAGGAACCCCTTAAAGGAACCCTATATGGGCACATGGATCCTTAGGCTTAACCTGTGTAAAGCAAGGGCGCCTGAGCCTGGGAGTTTAGTGTTTTTAGGGTTTGGGGTTTGGGGTTTAGGGTTTTTAGGGTTTTAGGGTTTTTGGGTTTAGGGTTTTAGGGTTTGGGGCTTTAGGGTTTTAGGGTTTTAGGGTTTGTGGTTTAGGGTTTAGGGTTTAGGGGTTTAGGGTTTTAGGGTTTGTGGTTTAGGGTTTAGGGTTTAGGGGTTTAGGGTTTTAGGGTTTTAGGGTTTGTGGTTTAGGGTTTTAGGGTTGAGGGTTTAGGGTTGAGGGTTGACAGGGAACATGAACTTTTGGACCCCAAACTCCGAGACCCCCAAACCTGGACTTTAATTGAAACGCTTCGCGTCGCCCGCTTCGGCCCTGCTGCACACGCATGTGCCAAATAATTATCATCCTGTGGTCTGCGTACAGGAGCCTGATTTAGAGAACTTGTTGCATCTCCGAATCCTGTGCCTGATATTCGACATACCCCCTAGCTGGGCAATAGCGATGCTTGAATCTCCGATGCCCGCAATCCGCCAAAGAGTTAACTCGTGGAGCCCTGCACCGTACTGCTTAAAGCAATCAATGCCAAACCTGTAAGTTTTGTGGCAAGTTTCAGTTTCTGAACCCTGTACCGTGGCAGTGCGGGAACGACCGCTGCCGGTTTGGGACGCGGAAGGGGGGGAGGGGGGGGAGGGGGGGGATTGGGTGGGACTGCCTACAGAAAGCCATCCACTGGAGAAGCGAAAATTCACCGCCGGACCTTGGGGCTCAAACAAACTAGGTCCTGTCTGGACCCCATTATTTTACTACCACTTTCGGTGCCCACCTTCCAAATCCCTTAAGAATGTACATTAAACCATGAAAGGGATCCAGCTATCATTCAAGGTATATTGCTTAATCAAAGGAGTTTGGAAAGTCTGGGTGCCCAATCCCTCAACCCCATAAACCCTAAACCCTATAGACCCTAAACCCTTGCCTGAACACTATAAACCCTAAACCTTATGAACCCTAGACCGAAAGCCCTATAAACCCTAAACCCTAACCCCGATAAACCCTAAGCCCTATCAGCCCTAAACTCGAAGCCCTATAAACCCTAGACCCTACTTGGAAGGGCAGGGGACTTAGTAAGTAGGTTATAAGTGGAGTTATAAGTACTCTAAATGGAGATACCCCAATTTTAACCCTACTTATAACCTACTTAGTAAGTCCCCTGCCCTCCAATATAAGCAATATTCCCTATACCCTAAGCCCGATAAGTCCTTAACCTTATAAACCCTTACCCCTAGCCTCCATAGTAGTTCCCTTTTGGGGATAAACCCTTAACCCAATAAACCCTTACCCATAGCCTCCATAGTAGTTCCTTGTTGGGATTACCTTATAGGATTCTAAATATGAACCCCAAAACTGAACCACCAGGAGCCCATGGGTAACCCTATAAGCCCTGAACCCGCTTTCTCCCCCACGCGGCAGGCCATTGCCCGAGGAAAAGCGCAAGTGCCCTACCGCAACCATCGGCTCACGCAGCTGCTCCAGGAGGGATCAAAAAGGGTTCCTGTAAAGGGCTTCGTAACGGGTCCTTTAAAGTGATCTTTGAGGGGTTCCGGTAAAGGAATCTTGAGGGTTTAGGGTTTAGCGGAAAGGGGTTTATGTTTTAGGGCTTGGGGATTAGGATTAATGGACGGGGTTTATGTTTTAGGGCTTGGGGATTAGGGTTAAGGGGTTCTTGGTTTTGGGGGGGATTCTTATCTACGAATTTATTCAGAGGCAGGAAGGGCTGGCCTAGCATATAGAACCCACATAAAGTTCCCATAGAAAGCCCCTACAGTTTTAAACGATTTTAGACATACCCCCTACTTAGTTTCATATCGCAGGATTCCCTCGGCGGCAGCGCCAAGACGCTGATGTTCTGCAACTGCTCTCCTGCGAGGAGCGGTAGCCTGGATTTCGGGCTTCTTGAGATTATCAACTGCCCCAACCCTAAACCCCAAACCCTAAATCCCAACAGCCCACCACCCTAAATCCCTAAATCCCTAAACCCCAAAACCCTGAACCCTCAGCCCCTAGCCTCAACCTTAAACCCCCAAACCCCTAAACCCGAAACGTGTGGATAAAGGTTTTGTGAGGGTCGGTTATGAGCCCTAATTAACCGATATCCGAAAGCACGCAACCCTGCACCAAAAAGGGATGGAAGGTAACTCTCTAGCTTCAACTTCGCCCTACCAATAATGCCGGAAGCCTAAACCCCAGACCAGTGAGGTTCCAGGTGGACGTTCGGGGTGGCCTGATTGAACTTACCACATCCGACTGTCACGGCAGGGCCCCTAAACCCTAAACCCTAGTATACTTCGGCTCACCCATAGGCTCCATAGTAGTTCCTGTTTGGGATTACCCTATAGGATTCTAAATATGAACCCCGAAAAGGAACTACTATGGAGCCTATGAGTATGCACAACCCCAAACCCCCAAAACCGTATAGATCCCTATAAGGAGCCCTTATGGATCCCTTTAAAAGACCCCTAAACCCTCAATTCTAGTAACCCTAGTATATTTCGGCTGATGCACAGTGCCACTCACTTGCATCAGCTCTTAGCTTGTCCGGGAGATCACCTCCGTGTTCCGGAGTCCTCGTGTCCAACATGGAATGCAGACTCACAGCTTTGGTGTTTAGGGGTTTAGGGTGTAGGGTTGAAGAACCACCCGGATTTGGACCCTGGCTGTGAAATTTTGCGTGCCGATACTTCGCACGCATGTAGCGAAAGCAAGAAGTCAGCTGATCTTGTGGCTGTAATGCCCACAAGCGGCATTCTTCCTTCTCATTATAGAAAAAACACTGCTACTTGGACGGGGCTCCAAGAAATAGCTCGCCATGCAAGCCAGCTGGGCACCGGCACACCGGAAGTCGGCTACAGGAAACGAGGATCGGCGTTCGTCAGCGTGAAGCCATTGCCAGGCAAGTGCTCCAGTTTGTGTTCCTTCGCGATGTCGCGATGCACGGCCCGTTGACGTTTGCTCGATAGGTCATCCAGGATGAGCTTCCGAGGCTTCAGGCACTGTGCCTGCTGACCGGCACGCGTAGCAGAGAGGACAAACACATGTCCGTGTAAATACAACGTACGCCATGTACTTAAAACCCCTCAAACAACTACACTTCTGGGATTTGCCTTCATGGGCCTGATAAGCATTGCACGCTGAAGCCCCAAGCCCAAAACCTTGAAGCCGAAATCTTCAACCCTAAACCCGAAGTCCCTAAAACCCAAACCCCAAAGCCCCTGCCTGCTTTGGCAATAACCACCAACAACCACATCAATAACAACAGCAACAGCAAATAAGTGCATGCATAGTCATGCAGCGAATCTTTGCAATGACAACGTTAACACGAATAGCCCTTGCATCGCATCACACCACTGTTAACAGTCGGCAGTTAGTATGCTGTTCATTGTGGCCAAAATAGTAATAATAAGAATAGTTATAAGTAGCAGGAATACATGGCATAAGACGAATGCCAGAACTAGTTAATGTTGACCTAGGATTAATAATCCCCCTACGATTAAAGGCGGCCTGCGGGCGGCTCCGGCCCCAATCTGTACTACTTTAAAGGCAGCACCCAAATAAGGATCGTTTTTTGCAGAAAACCCCCACGATTAAAGGCAACACCGTCTGGGGATCTAAAATTTCAAAAAGTGCTTCGAAGACTACTTTTAAAGGGGGCAAGACTACATTTAAAGGGCGTCTTGTCCTCTTTCAAGCGGTTCTTTCAAGGGCTACTGCTACTGCTACTGCCACTGCTACTACTGCTGCTACTACGACTACTACTACTACTAGCACCACTGTTTACTGCAATTTGGCTTCACGGGATTATTTGGGGGTCTGTGATCCTGTGGGGGGCCTGCGACCTTGACAACCTTGAGGGGGGGGGGGGCGGGCATTGCCATGATGAAAATAGTGGTAAACATCGTCAGCATAGTATCAGGTGAGGTGAATTAACCACAAGCTAGTGATGTGCACAGTCGTATTGATGACAACAACAACAACAACACCAGCAACAACAACAACAACAAGACGACTAGCGCTGAAACTAGTCATAACAATAAAACTACTAACAGACTAACAGCAATCGTACTAATCCGAATATGGCAACACTACCAATAGTCGCAGGCACAATGCTAATACGAATGACTGAAGAATCCACAGTCAGAAGCATCCATAACAAGTCATAACAAGGGCTCGCAGTAGCAATGATAGCAACAACACCGCCAATAAATACTACATTCCTACTAGTCCGCTTCACGCAACACATCATTATCATCAGGATACTATAAACCCTACCCATCCCTACCCTAAACCTCGAAACCTCAACCATAAACCGTGTAATACTCATAATACAAGAGTAGTAAACAACTAGGTTGGATTTTGGGACATTTTGTATTTCCTTATTTGGGTTTATAAGGGACCCTATGTATAAATATTGTTCAGGGTGTTTAAAGGCCAACCCAGACAAAGACGTGGGCCTTTCCAGGTCGAACTTGCACGAGACGAGACCTGGTGGGGATGGAAAGTCAGACGGTTTTTTCGCGATTTCAGGGTTTAGGGCTGGTTGGGGGTCTGGGTTCAGGCCCTTGGGGTGTTTAGGTTTTGTTTTTGGGTTCAAGGTGTTACACGGTCTTTCGGTGTCTGCTGTGCTTTTCGGGGTTTAAGTTTAAGGTCCAGGGAGTCCAGGATTTTTCGGGGCTGCGGGGCTGAGGTTTTGGTGTTTCTGTGTTTACCGGATTCCATAGCTGTTACGTGCTCAGCGGGGTTGCGAAAACCTGAATCCTAAACCCTACCTTACCCCCTAAATCACTTACCCTTTTAAGGACTTCTATAAGGACATCCTGAAAACCCTAAATCCATCACTAACTTGTTTAAGGGCTGCTACAACAAAATCAGCATACGGAACAGCCTTACGAATGTTTGCCTGTTCAAGGGGGAGGGTATAAGGAATCCTTAGGGGACTGTAAGGGAACCTTAGGGAGTACTAGGGAGAACTAGGGATCACTAGGCTATATACCCCCCTTGGACCCCCCTCCCTTAAGGATGCTACAACTGTTGGGAGACGTTTGGCCTGGGGCAGCTGAGTGGTTTGGGGCTGAGTGACTGGGTTGAGAGTTACTAGGATCTCCAGTAGTACCCTTATTCCCTTTTTGTAGTCCTAGGTTCCTTATAAAGTTACCCAATACCGAAAAGAGAGGCCTTTTTATTCTTAGGTTACTGGGTATCCTAGGAGTTTAGGGTTTAGAAGTTATGAGGCATTGTATCTTACCTGTTATGCGTATGCGTTTCGGTTGTAGAACAGAGGGCAGTTCACTCTGTCTGTTAAAAAGGGCTGCAAGCGAAGAGGATTTAGACGGCTGGTATAAGTACAGCGCTATTCGACCATTGCATACGCCGTGCTCCATGGCTTTTGGAATATACGATCTTTAAACCCACAATGACAGAATTCCTTTTCTATCGCATGAACCCTGAGCCCTAGCCCACCGGGTGCTTTGTACTGTTATGGGGCATACTTCCCCAAATCATAACACTAATTCCTAAAATAGAAATCCTACATTCGACTATATAGTTACTTTGGATCCTTTGAGTAACTCAAAACCTGAACCATTACATGGAGGACACTTGGCGACTTCAGCGATCCGAAAGTCTACCATATCCAAAAAAACTCTCGTGATGAACACTAACCTGGATCCTAAGGAACCTACACTTTTAGGGCTCCTTATTAGGATTTACATATATATATATATATGAGTCCTTACAAAGGTATAAGTTGTTTGGGGTTAAGGAATAGAGCCCTAAACCCTATAAACCCTAAAACCCTAGTAGATTCGAAATCTGCAGCAGCTGAGGATGATGAGCCTGAATTATGCGCTGCGTGCGAAGCGCATCGTGAACAACGTCGTGGGTGCCCTAGGTTCAGGTTTAGGGTTGTAGTTTTTTGGGTTTAGTATAACCCCAAGGGTCCAAGTACCTAATAATCGCATGCTCTCCCAATTCCTATCCTACATAACTACTATCCTAAGACCGAGTACCGAATTATTGGGTCCTTTGGACCCTTGGGGTAAGGTTTCGGATTTAGGGATTAGGGTTCAGCCCAAGGGTTCTAGGTTCGTGGTTTGCCTATCGTCTCCATTGTAGTGGGCTAACCAAATTTATGGTATACAGTAGAAGCCGGAAAGTTGGAATATCATTATCATAATCCCTTTAAGGTAAATTATAGGGGATCCTGCCATTATTCCATATTCCAACTTTCTGGAGTTCACCTTAGGATCCTAGCCATATATGTTCGTAAACCGAAACAGGAACTACAGTGCAGACTATAGGTAGCATGCAGGGTTTAGTTTCTCGACGCTTGAGGACTTGGGGCAGGAACCTTGCACCCGACAATAAACCATGAACGAGCTCTCCCAACCAAAAAACCCGAAAGCTTATGTCCTACTGTATAGACTCTGTAGATGCAAACTCCTGCACCAACCTTAGGGGGAAGACGTTGTTGTTGGAATCGGATCCCTAAACCCGTAAACCCCAAGCCCTAAACTCGAAGACCTGAACTTTGACACGGTGGTGTCACATCAAGCCCCAATGGGGAGGGTCCTTAAAAGCATACCCTGGGGATCAACATAGCCCAAAAGCCTTATATGGTATGGTCCTTGGGCCCAAAAGCCTTAATATATGAGTCCTGAGATCTCTAGGGATAGGTACCGTATACCGTATTTAGGGGTCGGTACAGAAAGTGGCAGGACGCTCTAATATAGAGACCTTAACAATTACCTATACTATTTTGGAGGCTCCTTATCATGATCATAGTATAATGGGCCCCAGAACCCTATTCCAATTATTAAGGCCCCGATATTATAGTCTACAGACTCAAGGGTTCTATGGAGCCTCTTGTGTTTGCGAAAAAGCAAGAGAAGTGGTTGCATTAAGGCTGATTGATCTTTGATACCCCCCCCCCCCCTCCCCCAAAGGCTTCATGTACCCGTATAGTAGGTAAATAGGCCTGAAAGTACCTACATAGAGACTCTTTTAAGGCCTAAGTACCTACTGCTTGGGCTTAGGGTCCGGCCTTAAGCTTCTGATTTCCGAGCCGCTGCTGGCCAAGGCGCACCCCAAGAAAAAAGAGCTGCCATCCAACAGAGGCACCGGCTTTCCCTGGGGATCAAAACACTGGGTTGTCCTTTGGGATCCGTTTTAATCTCCCTACTATTTGGTAGAGAACCATAGTAGTAAATACTTTAGAAAGGGCTTAAAGGACAACTCAGAATAGCTCAAGAGCAAAAAAGCCTCATATAGTATGTTCTTTGGGGCCACAAGCTCAATATGTGAGTCCTGAGAGTCCTAGGGCTTTGCAGTGGTTGCAACTTGGAGGTTCGTGTTTACGGTTGTAAGTACGCTAGTAATTGGGGCTGTGATTAGAAGTATAGTTACCTTAATAACCGTCTTTAACTACTAACTACCAACGGCTACTATTGAGTGTGTCTACTAACGGTTTATACAAGACTGTAAGCTTTTGTACAAGGACTTCTATAGGTGTTGCAAATAAGGGTTTTTCTATAAGGGTCTGAAAACGGGCTTCCTTAAGGGTTGCCATGAGGTTTCTAGAAGGATTTCTAGAATGGTTATCATTTGGGTTGGGTTTCTCAAGTTAGAACGGGTAAAGACCTAGAACCCTTGCAACACATGCATTCGCTACTGTAACCATATACATGTAAAGGGCTGGATGGACATCATTATTGCTGAGTGCAGAGTGCCCAGAGACAGTACTGATCTGCTCCCCAAACCATAAACCCCCAAATCCTAAACCCTAAACCCCAAGACCCTAAACCCTGAATCCCGAAGCCCCAATCCCTAAACCCCCAACACCCTAAAACACCATAACCCTAAACCCCAAAACCTTAAACCCCAAACCCTCAACCCAAAGCCCTAAACCCACAAACTCCTAAACCCCTCAACCCCCAAACCCTAAACTCCAAAGCGGTAAACCCTACGCCCCCAGACTTCGGTAGAGCCGGCTCCTCAATCTACATAGTTGCCATCATAATAGGGATCTATAGTAAATGAGCAATATGGTTTGCTGATTATGGTCAACTGAACAAGAACCCTGTTTTGCATGCTTCAGTTTCGTATTCTGGGATCCTAGCCAAGAAACGAAGACAATGGTTATGGCAAACTGTGGGACGTATGGAACTTCCCGCTCGTGGTTACATTTCCGTTTACTGCCGCGAGGACCTGACTTGGAGGGGCAGGGGACTTAGTGATTATAAGTAGAGTACCCTAAATGGAGTTACCCCAATTATAACCCTACTTATAGCCTACTTACCAAGCCCCCTGACCCGCCAAGTAGTGAGTTGCTGCTGGCTACCAACAGTAAGATCGAGGCACCGTCCAGCCCACTCAGCACACCCTAAATCCCTAAACTGCCAAACCCCAAAAACCCGAAATCCCAAACCCAAAATCCTAAATCCTAAACCCTAAACCCCAGAACATCCTAAACCCGAAACCCCAAAGAATCCTAAACCCGAAACCCCAAACCCCGAACCCTGTCAGCAGGCTGCGCCTCCATGCCGGGGCTCCAGCAGACGGTGTAAGCATGTCCCCGCCCGCGGCCCAGAGAAGAGGTTTCAGGGGTCCTTAAATTAAAGGGATCTATAATCTGTAAGGCTTCTAGAAGAGTACGTACTGTAAGAGACTATATATGGGGGGGATCTATAACCTGTAAGGCTTCTAGAAGGGTACTGTAACGGGGCTATATATGGATGGATCTATAATCTATAAGGTTTCTAGAAGAGTACTATAAGGGGACTATGTATGGGTAGTTTTCTAAATCAGGTTCCCAGAGCAGCGGATTCAGGTGTTGTGGTTGCCAAACCTTACCCCAAGGCTTCATGTCTATATGTATAGATACCGTTGATGATATAAACCCTGCATTACCTTAATGCCCCTAAACAATGGGAGTTAATTATGGTATGTTTCTTAATATCGGTATTGCAAGATTTATATCATCAACCGTACTTTGGGGCATACACATACTATTTGGATACATGACCCTTAGGTTTCGGTTTCTCTCTAAGGGATTAGTTACGGGATGCTGTAAGGATTACGAGGTTCATGGTTTCGGGTTAGGATTTACGGGTTTAGGATTCAGGGTTGAAGGATTTGGGGTTCGGGTGGTCTGTCCTCTCCTCAAAGCTAAACCTCCTAAGCCTTAGCCGGCGCGGGATTTTCGGGCCTTGAAGTACCTGTCCTGAAAACCGCACGGATTGCGCCAAGGTAAGTCAGACGATGATGCGGAGGGCTCGCGACGGTGGCACTCAAGGCAAGTGCTTATCGCACTGGTAATACGATAAACATTTGGTTAACGTCAAATAGACAGTAATTATACAGTATGCTCCTTAACCCTCTGTTTTACGAAGCCTTATTCTAAAGGCAAGGATACGGGTTTGGGGCCAGAGCTCTAGATAGCAATAGTCCCGGGCAACTGATTCAATAGAGGTCTCGACGATTGGTAGATAATGACCGTAAAGTCCCTCATTGTTCGACCATGATACTGTTGATGGACAAAATCCTGCATGACCCTTAGGACTTTATAAACTATGGGAATTATGGCATATGCCTTATAATGGGTCATGCAGGATTTTGTCCATCAACAGTAGTATGGGGCTCGCATGCCCCACCCCAGTCTTAGTCGCGTTAACAACGCCTCGTCGCGACTCGCAGATGGTCGCACTGATTTCGCACAATGTCACAAGGCAGGTCACTGATCATGCGTTACACTTTAGGGTTGAGGGCTCTGAGGGCTAGGCTTCAGGCTTAGGGTTTAGCAGGGTTGGAGTCGCTAGGCTGACCTCATATATGTATTAAGGTGGTCATGTGTATACAGAAAGGTGCAGATAGGTATAGATAGACATACATACGTACATAACCAAGTTGTGTAAGCTGCATCATTCCTTCTTGCATCTCAATGCTGTGAACCCTAAACCCTTTTTTGACCCAGCGACTTCCCGTTCAGTACGGCGTACGGGTAGCATTTGGGTCAACAGATGTTGCTTCAGTGCTTGGGCACAAAGACTCGGACTGTCAGGGCTGAGGGCCTGCGGGGTTTTAAAATGAGGGTCTATAAGAGTTCCTTTTAAAGGGATCAATAAGGGTTCTTTAAGGGGATCTATAGGGTTTTAGGGTTTTTTGTTTTTTTTTTGGGTTTTGGGGGGCTTTGTGGGCGAGGGTTTGGGATTTGGGGGCTAAGGTTTAGGATCTCCCTACGAGGGTCCAGGAGCATTAGGGAGGGGTTAAGGTTTTCAGGGTTTAGGGTTTAGCCTGGCTGAGGACCCGAATTTGGAGTTCCTGTTCGTAGCCTCTGTTCTTGTAAACTGTTTTTGCTGGTATAAACAGAAGCTGCACCTCCATTCTAAATTGATGTCGTCTGGTTGGCCTTTCTTTGACATGTGAAAAACCAAAGCCCTAAACTCCAAACCCAACTAAGCAACCGCAGCAGTCAGTGATTTGCCCTCGTGTTTCATCCGAATTTGGCAAATGAGAACTCTCAAGGCCTTCCGTGTTAAGGGAAAGTCACAAAGCCACCTGGACCCTAAGGAACCTACTGCTTTTAGGGTTCCTTATTATGATTTCCTTATATGAGTCCTTAGAAAGACAGGTTGTTTGGGGTTAAAGCACTTATCCTAGGTAGTATTAGGGAGACCCCCTAAAGGAGACCCTTCTTAACCCTACTTCTGGCTCTCTTGAAAGGGACCTTATTGAGAGGGCCTATTTCCCCAAAGGTCCCCCTAATCCTAACGAAGCCCTGCCTTAAACCCCTCCAAAAGATGCACACTCAACCACTGACCCATAGGCTCCATAGTAGTTCTTTTTGGGGGTTAACCCTAAACCCTAAACCCTGATATTGGAATCCTTATAAGGTAAACCCAAACAGGAACGGCTATCGAGCCGATGAGTATACAAGAAATCTATTTACACAAACCCTAAACCCTCCCCCTAAGCTTTAAAAGGAGGAGCCCGAAAGTTAGAATATGATTATCCTAAACCCTTTATGGTAAATCATAAGGTATCCTACCCTGAAACCATATTCCAACTTTCTGGAGTTCCCTTTAAAAGGAGGAGCCCGAAGAGACGTAGCTTATTGGGGATTCAGGTTCCCTTAAGACGACCCTGAAGGCCCACCAGAGACCTCCCCTAAAGCTCTTAAGTCCTCAGTGCCCTTGCAGTTAAAGGTAAAAGCCAGAAAGTTGGAATATGATTATCCTAACCCTTCTATGGTAAATTATAGGGTATCCTGCCCTGAAACCATATTCCAACTTTCTGGAGTTCCCTCTAGGGTGTGGGGATACGGCTCGGGGTTTCAGGGTTTCAGGGATATGGTTTTGGGTTTGCAGGACCCCGTGAAACCGAAAAAGCCGCTTTAACCATACTCATCAAGACTTCATCGAGGCTCAACCTAAGCTTAGATGAAATGTCAAGCGAGTTCGTTGCTATTTGTGTGTTGATCAGTCTCTGTTTCATAGGTTTTATAAAGGCCCTCTAAGGGCTCAATGCTGTTCTACAACGGGGTTCTCTTATATTATATGTTTGTACAAAACATGCACAAACAATCAAAAACCCTAAACCCTGAACCCTAAACCCTACACCCTGAACAATACTTGAAGTGGTGGGCTATCTAACTTAAGGCCAAGATGATTGGCCCGCTCAGGGTGTGTAAGGGAGAGTCGAAGTGAGCTTTAGGTTGCGAACCTATATGACGCCCGGCACTGTCGGGCTTTGGGTTTAGGGGTCAGGGTTTAGGAGTTTAGGGTTTACCTGGACCCTAAGGAACCTCTATTTTTAGGGATCCTTATTATGCTTTCCTTCTGTGAGCCTTTAAGAAGGTAGGTTGATGGGGGTGGAGGTAAGGTTTGGGGTGCATGGTTCGGTGTGGACGCTCCCGAAAGGTAAAAACCCTAAACCTTTGTCACTGTTGGGTAACATTTTACATTCTTATGGGTACTTAAACCCAATAAGGAATAAAAATGTACATTCTTAATCCTATCCCAACAATGAACTAGAAACCTTAAACCCTAAGTCTTTCGCATGAAGCCCCGAAGAGTCCCTGAAAAGCAGAGCCGTGCGGAGGCCTTGGATGTTGCGGAACCCGGTTTTCCAAATGGATAGTTCTCTAGACTGGGGTCCCCTTACCTTAACCCTGAAGAACCTACCTTTTTAGGGTTCCCTATTATGATTTCCTTATAGAAGTTCGGGGCTGAGTAGGTAACCTTTAACCGTATGGGGCTTACCCAGACCCCCGGGAGGATGCAAAAAGTAGATCCCTTAAAGGGGTTCCTATAAAGTGCCCTTTAGTAGCTAGGGTCCCCAATTAGGGGATCTACTTTTTAGATCCTCCCGGGGGTCTGGGTACGGATCACCCTGAACGGTAATACTGTTGATGATATAAATCCTGTATTACCTTAAGGGCCCCAAACTCTGGGACTTATGGTACATTCCATATTACGGGTAATGCAGGATTTATTTCCCTAAACCCTAAATCCCTATAGATCCCTTAAAGGAGCCCCTTAAAGATACCTTTATAGATCCCTTTACAGGAACCCTATAGGATTTATATCATCAACCGTAGGACCTGACAGGGGCCCTGATTTAGAGAACTGCTCAGATGCTTTCAGTCCGTTGAACAGGGCAAACCTCAAAACTCAAGCGGCGAGCTCCAATTCAGCAACCAGAGGCGTAGGGTTCACCTTACATAGAGATCCGAATAGTCAGGGTTGCAGTTTCTCCTCTAGATATGGGTGGTTGTCAATAATAGGGTCCTTTTTTGGGTCCCTATTATCGTACGGCACCTATTCTTTAGGGTACCCAAAAAGGGACCATAATTTTGACAACTACCCATATAGTTCCTTATGGTACTAGACTATAACCTACCCGAAACTCGATTCGAATTATTCAATCCAGGCCCCTCACACGTACCAACTTCTCCTCGTCATTCAAGGTTTTACTGAGGGTCTGCAAGTAGCGTCGGGTACAGTTGTAGAAATCCTGCATTGCCTTAATGACCCTAGACGATGGGAATTATGGTACATTCGTAAATTATGAGTAATGCAGGATTTATATCATCAACCGTATGTCGGGGTTTTTGAGGGTCTCATGAGCATTGACATTTTGTTGCGCATAAGGGCCTTACCCTGTGTTAGTAACTAGAAAACGCTTTAACAAAGTCCAAGTCCTTAGTAATTCGAGCAGAGTTTGTGTGGGGACGTTAGAGTAGGATTTTAGAGGAGCCAAGGGGGGATATTATGCTGGTTGTTCAGACCTCACAGAACTGTAGTAGAGAAAGCAAGTCAGTCTTGTAGGCAGAGAGCGTGGTTTGTGGCGCCATCGCGGGTGTCGGTCTGAAATACAGGGCGTGCTAGCGAGGGCAATTGTGAAAGTTGCGTATAAGTAGACATAGGAGTTACCTGGCTCTTGAAATTTTATGTGCCTGACCGTAACACTGGCAAACCATGAAAGCCCGTGTTTCTGGCGGTGGCCTTGTTCAGAGAGCCGACTACCCCTCGTGACGTGAAGCTGCTTACGAGGAGAGCGAAGCTCAGGGCCATATAGAGGTGTAGGGAAGAGAGCAATGCTGTGAAGATGCGCACCATGCTAAGGGCAGCTGGGAATGGGTCTACTGTTCTTCTCCTGCTGTTACGACTTCGATAACGTTTGGGCAACATCTGGTCTAAATACTCCCCTCTGTTCGCGCTGCGTTGGTGGTCTCAGCACATATAAACCGTAGTGCAACACAAACCACAAGACAGCATCTGCTTCCGAGAGAGTATTTACTGGTTGAAGTTGACATTGTCCCACGCCCTTTGCCTAAAAATCCTAACGTCGTTAGTTTGGTGCCTTATTTCAACCTGGGAGCCTTCATACCAAGCTCAAACTCGCCAACAAGTCGAAGCGGGCTGTTGGTTTTCTCGGCTTTTGTACGACTGTCATTTGTGTTACGAACCCAAATAACAGTGGTGTTACGAGGCTAAAGATTTACTCAAAAGGCTTCTAGTTTCCGGGTGGTACTATTCAGGTTTTCTGTGTTGCAATATCTGACTTCCGCAGGCAAGGTGTAGGTTTAGGGTTCAATGTTGGCGAGTGCAGTGAACAGGTTGAGGCTTTGGGGTTTGTTGGCGAGTGCAGTGTCAAAGGTCTATGATCTTCAAGCAAACTTAATCCACAAATACGACCTGTGCAGCATTATCATCCGTGCTGGCAGCGTGTGTTGTTGGTAGTGGCAGTCGCTGTCGTGGCTGTTGTAGTTGCGAGGTTACAGCAATCACAATACCAATGACGACCGCGATGTGGTCGGAGCAAGAAGCACAACCATCGCTTTTTGCCACTACTGCTGCTGCTTCTAGTACAACGACAACAACATCAACGGCAGCAGCTCTTACTAGACGGCTACTAGTACGTAGTTCTACTGCTAGTATGAGTAGTATGAGTACGAGTACCATTACTGGTACTGGTGCTTCCATGTCCGGAATCTATTCAGTATATATGCTGTCTGCATATGAGGTCGCCACCCTATATTCCCAAGTTCCAGCTTCCGTAGCTGACTTTGCTGTAGGTCATCATGACAAGCCCTTGTTTGGCCTGGAAATCATAGGGGCCCTACCAACA
This sequence comes from Symbiodinium sp. CCMP2592, assembly GCA_905221615.1. Lineage (NCBI taxonomy): Eukaryota > Dinophyceae > Suessiales > Symbiodiniaceae > Symbiodinium > Symbiodinium sp. CCMP2592. Next base: position 342,701 of record CAJNDT010005702.1, on the reverse strand, counting down.
AAGGAGGTTCCGGTAGGTCAAGTAAGCCCTACCAGCCAGCTTTAGCCGTGTGTGAGGAGCAGGTCGCTCCGTTCGACCTGCCTTTTGCGAGATGTTTGCCCGATTGGCAAAGATCGCTCGACAAGTTTTGATGCATCCTTTATGGTTTAGGGTTTAGGGCCTTGCCAGCAGTTGTCAAAATCTTGGTCCCGTTCTTTCGGAGGGGACCAGGAGGATATTCGACCTCTTGCGGATCTTCTGCGGGTGAAAATTTTGACAGCTGCCGACACCCAAGTCAGACACCCGGAGCCTTCAACTCTCATCGATCAGGGTCCTTTAGGGTTCAGGATTTAGGGTTTAGGGCTGATTCTTTCGCACAAGTTGACGATGTTGGGCCGAGGTACGATGCAGGATACCTAGTAGTAGAGTAGATAACCTTTAACTTTTTTGGGGGTAGTATAGTCCCTATAACCAAAAAGGTTAACCTTAAGTTCCCCATGATACCTGACAAGTAGGGATAAGACTCAGCAGTCGGGTTTCCGAGTTTGAGGCTGCGGGACAACACGCACACTCCCCCCGAATGGGGGGCTGTGGAAGTAGGACGTGAGCAGACTTTGCGGCAGTCCGAGACACATGCTTGAAAAGCAGTTTAGGCCCAGGCAAGCAGCCCAGAGCAATCACATTTCGAGCCCTTTTCGGGTTCGGTTTAGGGTTTGGGCTTTAGGGTTTTGGGTTTTGGGGTTCGGGATTGGGTTTTACGGGCTCAAGCCTTGACGGTGCTATAAGAGTTGCGGATGGATGATGCAGGCAATGGCCCAGGCTAAGTTCCACGCAGCCATTCTGTTGGGGTTCCAGTCACCCACATGTTCCACATCTACTACCCCAAAGGGTCCAAAGTACCTATATAGTAGAATGTAGGATCTCTATATTACGAATTACTATCATGATTTGGGGAAGTATCCCCTATAACAGTGCATAGGACCCTTTGCTTACTGTACTTGCTAATCTAATCCCTCCCTCCGAATGTTACACGGGACCGGGGTGGCCCCCAAGTGGTCAGGGGTGCATAAGGCCTGCCATAGAGCCTGTGGCAGCCAATGCCTCGGTTTTTGTTGGCCGGTGTTTGTTTATCTCTACTGTCAGTTTGGACGGGGGGATCTTGCTCCTGCTTTTGCCCTTGCACCCCCTTAACTCAGTTTCAGAAAAGAGACTGCATCTTGCATCATTTGAGGAGCCCTATACCTTGCAAGGTATACTGCTTACGATCCAGACACCCTTGGCCCCAAACCTGAAGACTTTTCAGGATTTCGGGCATGGAGCTTATAGTCAAGATAGTTCAGAAGGAGTATACTGCTACATACATCAAAGCCAGATTCCAATTCAATAGTCCCCCATTGCGTGCCTGGATGTGTTGGCAACATGCACCAATCAAGAATAAATGCACAAATGGTATCTACCCATCGACCCGCCTAGCCGCTGCAAACTAAATCAACTCCGTAGGCAAGCCACTAACCTAAACCCGACTTAGTCCCCAAATCAACACTGGCTTTCAGCTATCTGTCCAGCATTTTCTAGGCCCTAGAGTAAGCCATTATTCCAAAACTTATTCCCTTTTTATGACTTAGTTTCTCTTTTCACCCCGTCAGTCTAACCCAAAAAAGGCACCCATTTTATTCCCAGGTCACTCTTGGGTTTAGTTGTCTTGCCGGAATCGCATGAGTGTCTTGGCACCGTCCAAAGGCGTCAATGGAATTCCCGGGGGCGGCAGGTTCTCCTACTGCTACGTGCTGAAAGATTGAAAGTTCTGCAGCGGTTTAGGGTCGCTTTGTTTGCCGTGATGTTTGAAGCCCTAAACCTTCAATCCTAAACCCAATTCCTAAACCCGACCTAACACCGAATAGCCTAGCTTTTTAAGAACTTATATAAGGAAATCAGAATGAGGAACCCTAAAAAGGTAGGATATTCAGGGTTAAGGTAAACCCTAAACCCTAAACCCCTAAACCCCACAACCCTAACCCCTAAAACCCTAAACCCTAAAACCCTAAACCCCCATACCCTGGACTCTTAACCCTGAACCCTAAACCGGGTTTCAGGACCAGGGCCCCTTTTGTGTTCCAGCAGTTGCTGCAGAACCGGGGTCCTGGGCGAGAAGTTGTTGGTCGGAGAGGACCCTAAGGGCCCTTTAAGGGTTCTAAGGGTACCATTAGGGTTTAGGGTTTATTTTGGGAATATAAGGGTCCAAATAGTATATACTTTAAGGGTTCTAAGGGTACCATTAGGGTTTAGGGTTTATATAGGGAGTATAAGGGTCCAAAATAGTATATACTTTAGGCCCAATGTACCGGTATAAGGCCGAACTATATACTGCTTGGGTACATGGGACCCTTAGGGGAAGTAGGGGAAGAGACTCCTCAGGCTGAGTAGGTAACCTTTAACCTTCTGGGGCCTATATCATCCTACTGCAATTCAAAAGGTTAACTTTTTTCAGGCCCCCAAGGTTTTAGGGTTTAGGGTTGAGGGTTTAGGGTTTAGGGTTCTGTTTTCCAACATGTTTGCCATGTGCGCACAGACCTCCTAATGCCCCAAGGCGGAGCTTTTTGTAAGACCTTAGCGATCAGTTATGCCGCTTCCTGTAAGACATCACTGTTCGGAGCCTGTTCAATTTTCATGCCTATTTCAAGGAATTCTTACGGGTTTGTTCACCAGGTGTGTATTTTAGCAAGAGGATGCAGGATTAATGAGTTCAGGTTTACTGTTCATGGCTGGTTATCTAGATGGGAGCTCACAGCCGTCTGAAGGGTGTGGGCTTCCTCCGGCAATCAAGGGTTCATCGGCTTCAGGAGTTAATCCATCCCACAAGCTGCTTAGAAAGGAGACCGGCCGGTGTCCCCGGCATGGGAGGAATTGCTCCTTCACTCCGTCTTAGCTTCACATCTCGGTCCAGCCCCTCCCTGATCTCGAAGGCCTAAACCCTGAACCACTAAACCCCTACACCCTAAAGCCCTAAACCCAACAACCCCAAACCCTAAGCCCCAAACCCGAAACCCTCCACACCAAACCTGAAACTTTGGGAGTTTGGGGTTCAGGGGACTTGGGGTTTTTTGGATTAGGGGGTGAGGGTTTAGGGTTTGAGATTTTGTGGTTTGGCACTTCGAGTCGTTACCTGAACCCAGCAGTTGCAAAATGTAAAACGGAACAGCAGATTTCATTGCAGGCATCCTACAATCAGCGCAATGACAACGATTTCATGTTAAGTAGGGGTCGGAGGAGTTTGTAACTTTGTTCAACCCTAAACCTTAAGCCGTGCCTGCTGTTCTCATATAGGATCACACTAATCGTGAGATTTCAGACCAATGTTTGAACCTTCGGGGCACCAATATGCACATGAGAATACACTTTTCGAAATTTGTCCCTGCCTTAAAACAGATGTTTAGGTTCGTGAACCAGGAAAACTTGCCCAGGCTTCGCTGTTTAGATTTGTTGATTACGGCCTTTGGATGCAAGATAAAACCGTTTGCGCGGCTTTTGGGCGTACCATACCCTAAGCCCTAAATGTCAAACTGCCGTAGTGCTGGTTGGGCCGAGAGGACGACTTAGTAAATGCCTCCTCGTTGTGGCACCGACGAGATCGGTTCTGCAAGCGCTTCGATGACGACAAGAAATTCAAAAGGGCTTTTGGTGGGGGGTTGCGGGGCCTGTGGTTTAGGGTTTGGGGGTTTCGGGTTTGCGGTCGGCTTAGGTACAGGTTAGCGTAATACAGGTGTTAACGTAATTACGTATACTATCTTGGGGTTCCTCATTATATTCATAGTATAACGGGCCCCAAAACCTTATTCTATGTATTAAAGGCCCCTATCTTATGGATCCCTTATAGGAACTTTCATATAGATCCCTTTAAAGTAGCCCTATTCTAACTATAAAGGCCCCTACTTTAAAGTTTTTAGGGTTTGGGGTTTGGGGTCATTGCCGTAAACCCCACCCGAAAACTTTAAACCCTAAGCCCAAAACCTCCAGACAGTAGCACCCCCAAGAAACGACCCGCATCCACAAACCCGGCTCCACTAAAAAACAAACCTCAGAACCCCAACCTAGATGGCAAGAACCTGAGTGCTCAGGCCTCGGTAGCGCAAATTGCCAGACTCTTGCTCCCAAGACCATGCTTACTATAGGGGCCACGAGGGTTCCTAAGGTTCCCTTAAAGGGGTCTATAAGGGTATCGGGGATCTTTAAGGCTACCATAATGTATAGGGGCCTGAATAAGTACCAATACTATTTGGGGGGCGGTCCTGATTTAAATAGTATAGTATAATGGGCTCCAAAACCCTACTCTAAGTATTCAAGCTCCTATAGTATAACAAGGGCCTACCTATATACTCAGAACAGGGCTCAAGTTTGGGTGCAGATTGTCGAATAATCATAAAGTATAGCAAACACATGCATAGATAAATCGGTGCTGTCATAGGATACGATCACCAACACTTCTTCCAACAAACGGGCTGGTGTCCTGGGTCTTTCAGTGGGCCCTTTTTGCCTTTGTGTGGTCTTGGGTTCTTTATAGAGCTACCCAAAACCCACAAGGTAGTCTTTTATTCCTAGCCCAGAGGCTCCTCATATACTACCATTATGGAATTGGGTCCCAGAAGACCATCCTTCCTATGGCTTACTTGGGCCCTAATTCCATAATGGTAGTTTCTGAGGAGCCTCTGGGTAGGTTACTTGGGGTCCTAGTCTCCAAACTCCCGATCGAGTTGGGGGAGCTCACGAAGCAAAGTGATATGTGGCCACGGATCCTGCACGTGCCTTTTCCTTAAAAGGGATCTATAGGGTTTGTATAAGGGGGTGTAGAGTTACATACCTATCGTCCCCAAGGTAGTGCAATCTCTTGTTTAGGCAGCTTGGTACTTGGGTCCTATAAGGTTTAGTAATAAGTTTAACAAGTTATAAATTTGATCCTTGGAACACCAAAAAGGAACTTCAATGGAGACTGTAGGTAGATCTGCGTGGAAAGTTTCGGGCTCAGGGCTTTGGGCTTCGGGGCTTTGGGGTTTAGGGTTTCGCTGTTTGGTGGCTACATGTTCGGTATCTGCAGGAGCAACAAAACATAGCCAAGGCTGAAAACAGTTCCACCGGCCCCGGGCAGTTTGGTCCCTGGCATAAACGAGAAAATATTCAAATTATTGAATTTTTTTTAAAAAAATACAATAACCAAATAACTTAAACCCTACATTAAATCCTAAACCCGAAACCGAACACCCCAAACCGCCACTGGACCGCAAAATGGGAGCCTTGGCGCCTCAAACGAATTCCCTAAAACCTAAAACCCTAAATTCCTATACCCTAAACCGTTTCGGAGGGTTCTCAGGTAGAGGCTTAGTGTCTATCGTTCCAGGGAAATGGATTCAGAGTTTAGGGTTCAGGGCAGTTCAGGGCTCGGGGTTTAGGGTTGTGGGTTTAGGGCCGTTGCCGTTCAGAGTGAAGGTTTTGGGGTTCACAACAGGTCTTAGCAGCCCTTCCCTCTCAAGCCCTGCAAAATATTTCAAAGCTGACCTGAATCTAAGCGAGTTGTGATCTTCTGAAGACGCGACAGGAAAGAATTCACATCGAACACAAAGCAGGGCTGATAGAAAAGCCCCTGCATTAGCCATGGACAGTAAGGAGTGTACCATAATTCACAGTGTTCACAGGATGCTACGGGGCTTTGTGCAGGCTGTCGTCCTTCAGCTGTATGTATAGGAGCACATTTCACGACCTCAGCAGCATTATCCCCTGTATACAAAGCTTTACAGGGCGAAGCCTCTTACACTGTACCTCGAACCCTAAACCCTCGAACCCTATAGACCCTTAACCCACCTATCTAGCACTAGTCTTCATGCGGCCGCACCTGGCTCGCCCATGGATACACGCTTTTCGCCGGGCTCCGAGATTGGGGCCATTCTTCCCTGTACCTAGGGGCTCATACCCTACCCCTTTCTTTGAATACTTAGATTTATGGTCAGGAGCTGTTTATAGAAAAGTAGATAGCCTGAAAACAGGGTAGGGTCTGAGTCCACAGGTAGGACACTATGGGGTTTCGGGTTTCAGATCCGGAAGATCTGGTCGACTTCCGTGTCAACCCCATTTGGAGGATCATGGCACTTAGTAAGTATGGTTATAAGTACCTTGGGGTTATAGGGGATTGTAAGCATACCCATCGGCTCCGTAGTAGTTCCTTTCCGGAATTACCGTATAGGATTCTGAACATGAACCCCAAAAAGGAACTACTACGGAGCCTATGGGTAGTTACCTGAATAAAAATGTAAGTGCCAGACCCCAACAAATTGGAAACCGGATTAAGGCCAAATAGTGCTGGGATTCCCTATACATTGCTCTTAAGGATTGAGGCTATGGGGTTTCCAACTTTTGGGCTTCTACTGTAAGCCCAACGATCCGACAAGTGAATGTTTAGGCCCTAAACAGTAGAGCCCTAAAATAAGCCCTAAACCCTAATCCCTAAACCCTAATCCCTAATCCTTAAACCCTAAACCCTAATCCCTAAACCCTAATCCCGAAACCCTAAACCGTACCTGTCTCAAACCAACTGACCCCCAACCACCGCTCGGCCGGGGGAGTCGAAGCTTCCATTCAAGCCGTGTTCGGTAACCCTAAGGGCCCATGAACCCTTTAAGGGGCTCCTTTAAGGGTTATATAAGGGTACCATTAGGGTTTAGGGTTGAAGGGCCCATGTATCCAAATAGCAGACCCTTGAATCTTAAAGCAGTGGGTACTTTGGGGCCAAAGTATATACTATTTCGGTGCATGGACCCTTAGCGTATAGGCATAAACTCAAAAGCCCTAACTAGTTTGTTGTTGTACACATCAACTGCCTATGTAGTATTTGGGGGCTTGACCAAAATCCCACACCATAAGTCCCTAAACCCTAAACCCCTAAACCCAACACACTCTTAAAAAAAAACCTAAACCACTCAACTCAACTTAAAAAAAGCCCTCAATCCCCTAAACCCTAAACCCTGCACCATAAGCCCCAAACCCTAAACCGAAATGCACTAACTCCAAGGATGGTCTGTTGGGACCCAATTCCATCCATAATGGCGGTGTCTGCAGACCCGCTTGGTCCTTTACCCGAATCCTAAATTCACTAACTTGTTTAAGGGCTGCTACAACAAAATCAGCATAAGGAACAGCCTTACGAATGTTTGCTAGGATGCCCACTAGTACCCTTATTCCCTTTTTGTAGTCCTAGGTTCCATATAAAGTTACCCAATACCAAAAAGAGAGGCCTTTTTATTCTTAGGTTACTGGGTATCCTAGTTTACCCGAATCCTAAATTAACCCCTCCGAAGGGGCTCCTATACGCAATGGTAGCATACCCAGAGTCCCTGTATTCAGGAAGATACCTTCCAGAGGTCGCTCATATGATTTAAAGGTATATTCCATATATTAATAGATATTGGAGCGGGTATCTGGACCCTTGGTTTACCAATTGAGCCAAGGCCCGTTTGAGCTGCAGGCGCCTTGGTGGACGCTGGATGCCGAGCTTTGAGGGCCTGCTCGGGTGTAGGGCTTTGGGCTTCGGCTTTAGGGTTTGCGGTTTAAGGTTTCGGGGCTTAGGGCTTAGGGTTTAGGATTAGGATCAGGTTTCAGGGTCTACCGTGACCGCACATAACCTACCTTTTAAACTGCTTAAGGACTCATACAAGGAACTCATAATCAGGAACCCTAAACAAGTAGGTTCTTTTTGGGTCCAGATACGGTATAATGTTTTGGGGTTGAAGGCTGCGCCTGGAACATCTTGTTCGACACAACAGGGACCCCGCGACGACAGTGGAAGTCCAGGAATCCGATAGGTTTGTGGATGTGTGTAGGAAGTATGAAGGGTGCTGGATTTTGGGATAAGATGGGTGCGGGAAAGACAGGAGGTCCATTTTTATTTTTGGCTTTATACAGGACGAAGGGCCCGCAGGGTGCCTTTAGGATTTGTGAATAGTTCATGCGGGTTTAACCTATGCGGGGGCTTACGTTTCAACGATGTCGTATACAGACAGTGGATAGAGGATGTAAATGAATCGTGTGCAGGAATCATGTTATATAGGATCCAGCTGGGCATCGTGCTTCGAGGTTTCAGAATTCTGGTCTAAGGCTAAGGGTTCAGAGTATCGGGTTTAGGTGTCAGGTTTCTGGCTTTAGGGTTATATATACACCGCAGGAGAAAAGTCGACTGATAACAGCCCTTTGGCGGCCCCCAGCTCGCTCTTATCGCAAAGGAAACAGATGCCGACCCAGGTACTGCAGGCGCTCAAAGACGGATGCAAAGCTGGGAAAATGCCGGGACAAGAACATGCCCAACTCTGGATCCAGTGTAACCGCTCTCCCGAAGAGCGTCAGCTGATTGGGAGCACGCTGCACACTGAAGACATCCTGAATTTTTTAAATCCATATCACGCCCGCACAGAGTTTGAGTGGTGCGGGCGCGTGTATTTGGATGGCAAAAACGTCCACTTTCACTCGTGGCATAAGCCTTCTCCGGCCGAGCCCTTTCCCTCGAGTGACGCTACGGGACCCCATGACGGATGGTATGGTTGCAACGGATGAAGTATTGGTGAAGTCGAGCGCGGGTGTCAGGAGTCGGAAAGGGGCAGAGACGGAGAGGGGCCACAAGCAAAGCAGCTTGAAGAATCACGTGGCTATGTAAAACCACGCTATGCTAAGCCAAACTGCATTTTTCCATAATAATTCATATTATACCACAGTGTAATCTGTTATATGTTGCTATATTTTCTTATCGTGTACTGTCTTATGTTGTTTCAATCCACTGCGCAGCATGCATTTTCTGATGTGTTTTAGGTTACATTGCATTATCTGTTTGTAGTCTAGTATATTGTATTGTATAGCATTGTGTGGATAATGCAGGGTGCGGTAGGATAGGGTAGGCTGGGGTATGGTCCAGGTATGGTATTTTACAGCCTGACATTTTGTTGTACTATACTTTGTATACTGCTATAATGTACTGTCTTATGTTGTGTTGTACTTAGTATTATATATACAACACTACATATATGACATGACATTTCATGGTATTATACCGCAACCTTTTTGTGTTACAGTATGTACTATTGTCCATATCGTCTTATAGCGCCGTAGTGGTAACAGCACGGGGTTGGGAGTAACAAAGCGTAATCGTCAGTAACTGAGCGTATGGGCACAGACATATATGACGTCCTAAGCGTCAAAAGCTGCCAATCCTCAAGCTATAAGTCCTCAAACTCCACAACGTAAACGTCTTAGACCGTAGACTGTAGACTCGGCTAGCTGAAGTCCTAAGCCCCTGAACCCTATGAACTCCTGAAGCCCCGTATCAGTGCCCTCATAACGCTGCAATCTTCCTCAGGCCCCCTCAGCGGGAGTGGGGCGATTCCCTCTTCCGGGCACCCATCGCCGCACATCCTGTCATCGTGGCTCTCTCGCATTATTATACCCAACACCTTAATACCCTGTTTGATAAACTCTTAAGGTTTTGGGTTGTGTTATTATAGAGTTTGTAGTGGTTGAAGGAACTAGAACTTCATGCCTTTACGGTCACATGGTTTAGGGTTTCAGGCCGTAAGGATTTAGTGTATGGCATGGGCTTATTGGATTTTCGGGGTTTGGGGTTTGCGACCTCGTCTTCGAGGCCAGAACTTCCTAAGTGACACCTTTTGGGGCATTTTCTCCCATTCCGGAGTACTACAAAGCTAGAAACCTCCATGAGTCTTGAACCCTTCAATTCAAGATGCGATGGTATTGTCGATGGAAGAAAACCAGCTTAGCTTGTGAGCTACGGAACCCAGAGCTTCCAAAACCCCTTAATTAAGGAATATTCCTTAAATCATATTAGGGATCCTACTACTATAATTTAAGGTATATTCCTTAAATCATATTAGGGATCCTACTACTATAATTTAAGGTATATTCCTTAATTAAGGGGTTTTGGAGTCTCTGGGAAGGAGCATACCCTGCCCCGGCGGCTGTGGCATGAAAAGACTCCGAGTCTTGCTAAGCTTGAACCCTACCCTAAGGCTCCTAAGGGGATCTAAGGCCTTTGGAGGGAACTACAAGGGATCCTTAGAGGTTCCTTTAAGGAATCTCTAGGGTTTATAGGGTTTAGGGTTTTAAGGCTTACCCTAAGGCTGCTAAGAGGGTCATGGGATCTCTGGGGGAGGGTTTGGTTGGGCTTTGGGGGCTAAGATTTGGGATCTCATCAGGGTAAGCCCTATACATACCATGGGCTACCAGGGTACATCAACTTCGTAAAGCGCGGCGCCTGGGACATGTTGGCAGGATTCCGCAAACTACGGGGCAGTGCAACCATGACCGTTTAGGGTTCTTGGGCCTTGGCCCTAGGTTTTAGGGTTTCAGGGCCTTGAAGTAGGAGCCCAACCCGGACCGTGCGCAGGTGCTATCACGAGCAACTCGGGAGACTATTCATTGACATATGCTGCAGCCATCACTGGCCTGAAACTCCTCCGTGGCTACCTAAAGGATCATGGGACTTGGTAGCTAGGGTTATGATTGGGGTAACTGTACCTATAATTACTTATAGCCCCAATTAAGGGACTTATAGCCATAGTTACTAAGTTGCATGATCCTCCAAGTATGCTTATCTTTCGGCCACGAGCACGTGTTCGCTTGGCGCCCGGAGGGCCACTACTATCACCACATTCTACTCGAGCTGAAGGCTCAGGTGGATACTGGTGCAGAGAGCGTGCTGATCACTGGTGCCACTTTTCGCGAAAGCAACGAGGACATGGTTGGACGCATCAGTGGAATCAGCAGACGAGTTTCTGCCAAAACTGGCCACGAAGCGGACACTAGAGAGATACTCGGTGGGTGCGAGGCTCGTTTTTGAACGAGCGGGACTTTGAAATTCAGCTGTTTTCGCACTGAATATCCAAGGGACGCAATGGTTAGTATTTGGAAGAGTCTCGGTTCTTCGGCACTTGCACAGTCATACAGGGCTTTCACGATTAGAATTGGGGAAGGCTTCCGTGTAAAAGCTATAGTATAACATAACCCCAAAACCCTATTCGAATTACTAAGGCCCCTATACATACCTTTGGTTAGTAGGGAGTTGTAGTAGTAGTAGTAGTAGTAGTAGTAGCAGTAGCAGTAGCAGCAGTAGTAGTAGTAGTAGTAGTAGTAGTAGTTATTATTGTACCCCATTCCTCCATTCCCTACTAACCAAATGCAAGCTCTAGGATTATTAAGGCCCCTATATTCTAGTACCCTTATAGACCCATTATAATAACACTAATAGACCCTTATAGTAACCCTTATAGACCCGCTCGGTTCGCTGCCTACCGTCTGAGGTAGTCCAGACAATCGACCGCCTCCCGGAACTTGGAATTCCACAGGTGGCCTGTGAAAGTCATAGGAGGCCAAAAGGGGTTTTAGCCTATGGGGGTTTAGTAGGGTTTAGGGTTCCCATAATAGGGTTCATATAAAGGAATCCCTACCCCAAGAATCTTAACCCCCCCTTTTGGCCTCCCATGAGACAGGGATTCACCGCCTTGTCTTAGTGTACATTTACCATGTATGCATGCATGCCCGTATGCATGCATGCATGCATGTATGTATGTAGACTCCAGAAACCCTTGCTGAGCGCATTGATCTTTAATTGCATCAGTGTTCCTTTTGCGAGTAGAAGTCGATTCTTTAATTGCTGTTGTTGACTCTCTTGGTCCTCCAACACCCCTTCACACTGAGGGTCCCTTTAGGTCTTCAGGCCAGGTCAACGCCGAGCAATTCCTTTCGGGTCATGCCGTATCCCTTCCTAGGGTACTTAAAATCTAGTTTCCAGTCAACAGATCCTAACCATAAAACTAGGTACCCTAAGAAGCGGATCTGTTATGACCCTCTAGGTAGCGCGTCAGTGCCAAAGTAGCAAAGCTTGAGGTAATCAGATCCATGCAGAGTATGGTAGCCAAGCATCCAAAAGCCTAGTCTAAGGGTCGTGTCTTTTACAATACAATTCCTTGCAAGGTGTCTTGCTCCTTGTTGAGGCTCCCCATATTTTTATATATGACAGACCCGAACCGATGCCCGAAAATGTGTAGGGTATGACCTTCTACACAGGGGCAAACGCCGCCCTCCCCCTCACTCCCTAAACCCCAAACCCTAAATCCCAAACCCCAAACTCCAAACCCTAAACTCCAAACCCCAAACCCTAAACCCCTGCAGGTTTGCTTCGTCGGGCGGTCAAACGTCGGGAAGCAATCGCCCCAGATGGCTTGAAACACGTCCGATCGGGAGGCTTTGCTGGGTTTAGGGTTTAGGGTTCCTTTAATATAACTTAGGGGTACTTAGAAATATTTTTAATTTTTGGTTATTATAATCCCTAAGCAACAGCTAAAATCATAATTTTTGCTAGGGCTCTAAGTTCAGTATAGATAATGGAATCTGCAAGTAGTCCTCTAAAGGGATCTATATAGGGTTTGGGGTTTAGGGTTCAGGTGTTAAGGGTTTACGTGGACCCGAAAAACCTCCTTTGTTAGGGATCCTTATTACGATGTCCTTATGAGTTCTTAAAAAGGTAGGGTCCCTGTAAGAGTTCCTTGAAAGTTCGTCTGGGATTTGCGGCTTAGGTTAGTGTTTTTTCGTTTTGGATGAGCGCTACGGGGGCTTGCAGGTTGAATTGAAATTGTAAAGCTTTACCTACAGTCCTGGGTTGGTTAAGCGGTTCTACTTGAAGGATGTGGAGCACGTGGGGCATCCAGGGCATGGCCAGTGGTTTTGAGGTCGTCTGCCCCGGGGCCACGCTCACCACTGCTTATCCTGCTTATCGACAAGCAGGACCTGGAGGCAGACTTCAAGCCCCATCGGTGCTGGCAGCATCGCTTTCCGCAGGGGCAGGCTCACTCCTGCCCCAGTCAGCCAACGAAACCCTAAACCCTAAAACCCTAAACCTACACATCAGGGCTGGGAGAGCCCTCGTCGCCCCTCGGGACAACATGGACCTCCCAACCCGATTGGGCCTCGTCTCTTGCCAGAGAAGTGTGCCAGAGCACCACAAGCAGAAGCAATACGACTTCCTGCACCAAACTTGCCAAAACTATCAGCTCGGCTTTTTGTAGTACAAGGACTGCCACCAGTAGGGTATCTGAATTTCATAGTGGTTATGCCCTCAGCTGCAACCTTGTTTCTAACAGGTTCCCGGATCCCCCAAGTGGGGTTCAGACTGCAACCCCTAAAACCCAAAACCTAGACCCTGGCTCTGAACGCTCATGGATGCGCAAAATGTAGGCGCAGACCCACATCGCAAAGGTCGCTTGCATTCAACATGCCGAAATAGGCAGCGTTACAGTCTCTGTCTCTCTCTCTGTCTCTCCCTATCTCTGTCTCTCTCTCTCTCTCTCTCTTCCCCCTCCCTCTTCACTCCCACCCTCACTCCCACCCTCACCCTCACTCTCGCTCTTACTCTCACTCTCATCCTCACTTACACTCTCTCACTCTCTCCCTCTCTCTCTCTCTCTCTCTATCTCTCTTTTTCTCTCTCTCTCTCTCTCTCTCTCTCTCTCTCTCTCTCTCTCTCTCTCTCTCTCCTCTCTTACCTCCTCATTATCATCAGTTCATTTTATCTTTTGTGCATATATCTCTACATGTGACATGTGTACACATATATATATATGTATATGTACGTGTATTATATATATATATATGCATGGTCTTACATGATGAGATAAGAATAGATAGCTAGAGCAGACAGATAGTAAGGGTCCAGGGAGTCTCACCCTGGCCTCAAGTCTAAGCACTTGTTGGTTTAAGTAGCTGGAGCCTCGGGCAGGCCCCTAATAACCAAAGAGTCCATCAATCCAAAATTATGCCATTAATGATTGTAGCATTCCATACGCAGGTTTAAGGTATATTCCTTCATTAAGGGGTGTCGGAGTCTCTGCATACCTTCCACCCTGCTGTAACAGCCTGAAAGCCTATATCGCCGCTACGATGCAGCTGCAATCGGGCTTCTTCGCCCTACCCCAGGCTGTATGGCCATTTCGCAAAAAGCTGGTTTAGGGTTTAGGGTTTGGTGGTTTGGGGTTAAGAGCTTGGGGTTTAAGGCCGTTTGGGGTTTGGGCATGGGTCAGTTTTGGCGAGAGTGTTGGTGCAGCTTGATGAGTCTTAATTCTAGCGCAAAACATGGCCATCATTTCAAGCGGCCCTGCACGTTGTACATTAAACTAAGCAAACCCTAAACCCCGAACTAAGCCCTAAACCCACAAACCCTAAACCCCACATTAAACCCTAAAGCACCAAACCCAAAATCCTAACACTGCTTTGACGCCGTTGCATGGTTTTCAAATCACTGGGGCTCGATGGGTGTCCATGGAGCAGAAGTATCGCCCGCCCACCTTATTATGTGTTATTTAGAGGAGATGGTATATTGTACATCGTAAATGTTGCACGTACATACATATATATATATATGTATGTATGCATACATACATACGTACCTACATACATACATACATACATACATACATACAAAGACACGAACACACATACCTGTATATGCTAGAAACGTATGTATGTACATATATATATATATGTACATATGTACAGATTCTGTCCTAACTCTTCCACTTACAGCAGAATGCAAGCACGGCTTCGCCGTGGCATGCACCCAAGTACCCGTGTCGGTGGGCTACAGGCGGCTCTGTACTTTTGCCTGCAGCCATGTGCGACTACACAGACTGCACATCTTTTAAGCCTAACTAAGCCACTCCTGAACCTTGAAGGCACCCTTAAGGGAAGCCTAAACCCTAAACCCTCAGCTGTGCCGCAGTCGGCAACGAGCCCTTTAAACCAAGACTGAGGTAAACCTTTAAACCTTGAAAGCAACTTTCAACCCATCGTTAAAACAAAAACCAAAAGCCTAAACCCTTAAAGCAACCGTCGAGCCGAAACCCTAAACCCTAAACCCTTAAAATCTTAAAGCAACCTTCAAGCCGCGGTTTTTGGGCAACCCTAAACCCTAAACCCATAAACTTTCAAAGCAATCCTCAACCCTTCAAAAGTTGGGGGGGCAAAGGTCCTCACTCATCAATGCTTTGGTGCATGGCAAGGCCAGCTCGGCAGTGCGGGGGTGTCATGTACTGGCGGTTTAGGATCTAGGGTTAGAGCTGTTAGTCACATGGGCAGTTCTCTGAACTAGGATCCCGTCTTAGGAGGCTTTTTACAAGGGTGCCGTACTATTCTTGGGACTTCACAAGGGGCCCTGATTTAGAGATCGGTGGGCTGCATGAAAATAGGGTTTCGGGGTCCAAAGGACCCAATAATCAGGCACTCGGGCTTTAGGATAGTAGTTATATACGTTAGGACCTTGGGGAGTATATGATTCTTGGATACTTGGACCCTTGGGGTAGGGTTTCGGGGTCTGAAATATTACAAACATGAAAGACTCCAACACCCTCATACCCTGAACTCTCAACCACCACACCCTAAACCCTGAACCCCTGAATCCCAACACCCTTATACTACAAATACTGGGAAGATGACACGGAAGCCTTCGGAATGGCATTACTAGCAATGCAGGCTTCCACGGTTTTGGGGTCAAGGCAGTTTAGGGTGAAACCCTTGAGACCCTGAAACCCTAAAACCCTAAGCACTGTTTTAAGATTGTGTGCAAGTGCGAGAGCAGAGGCAAGAGCAAGAGCAAAATCCACCAGAAATGACGGTCGAGCTCATAAACGCCTTAGTAGAACGAGCGCACTCGTTTGGAGTTTTTCTTGGGAGGGCAACCCACCGCCTCCCCCTGATTTGTGATACGGGAAGGGATTAGTCCGAATCCTGCAGCACAAGGCCCTGCACTGTGGTTAAGGAACCCTAAGGGTCCATGTGCCTAAATGGTATATATATATATATGTATATATATATATATATATATATATATATATATATATTGGCCTTAAAATAGGTAGATTGGGGCCAAGGCCAAGGTATATACTATTTGGGTACATGGAACCTGAGGGGAAGTTTAAGATGCATAGTGTTGAGGGTGGTGGTGCATGGTTTATGAGGGTCAGGGTTTGGGGTTTTTATCCAAACCCCATGAAACCCCCTGGATCCCGGATGGGCGTCTATTCCAGAGTCTCCAAAACGCCTGAATTAAGGAATATCCCGTTATACATATGCGCATATCACGCACATACATATACATATACGTATATATATATATATAGACAGATAGATAGACAGATAGACTATATACTATATTCCCTATTTACGGTGTTTTGGAGTCTCTGGGAATATGGGGGCTTGGCATACTTCGTTGTGAAAGTCCCCAGGGCTCCCGGAATGCAAGTCCATTTACAGCCACGGTTTGAGTTAAGGTTTAGGATTTTGGTTTAGGGTTTAGGATTTAGGGTTATTGGCTTTGCTCGATATTAAAGCACCGCAAACCAAAACACACAACAACCTATACATTGAAAGCTCGCAACACCCCAAACTCCGCAACCTCCATTAGGCCCCCTAAACCCCCTTGAACCCGCCACACAACCCCCCTAAGCACCTTAAACCCCCTACACCTTCAACCGCCCTAACCCTAAACCATTTTTGTTTTATAAAGCCCGTTAAACACAAAACCTTAAACCCCTAAACCCTAAACCCCATAGATCCCTTTACTGTAAGGAACCCTATAGATCCCAATAAGCAGCCCTTGAAGAACCCTTACTAAGTCCCCTGCCCCTCCAAGTCCCTAAACCCTAAACCCTAAAGGGACCTAAGCCCTAAACACTAACCCAAAGGCTCCATGTACCCATATAGTAGGTACTTAGGCCTTAAAGTACCCATATAGGGACCCCTTTAAGGCCTAAGTAACTACTATATGGGTACATGGAGCCTTTGGGTAAAAAGACTCAAGACCCTAAACCCTAAACCCTAAACCCTAAACCCTAAACCTTCAAGGGACCTAAACCCTAAACCCTAAAGGGACTCAAGACGTGCAGGAGATCGCCCGACCCTCGGAGGTTCCTGGCCGCACCAGGCGACACGATGCGCGAGTTTGCGGGTTCAGGGTTCCTTTAAAGGGATCTATAAGGGATCCTTAAAGGTTCCTCTAAGGGATCTATAGGGTTTAGGGATCTATAGGGTTTCGGGTCGAGGGTTCGGGTTTAGGGTTTTCGGGTTTAAGGTTTAGGGGATCCGGTTCCTCGGGCAA
Source organism: Symbiodinium sp. CCMP2592 (assembly GCA_905221615.1). Lineage (NCBI taxonomy): Eukaryota > Dinophyceae > Suessiales > Symbiodiniaceae > Symbiodinium > Symbiodinium sp. CCMP2592. Next base: position 325,534 of record CAJNDT010005702.1, on the reverse strand, counting down.
CTGCCAAACTTCTCGAACCTGCAAACTGGTAATCCCTTATAGGGGACCCCCCAAAAGCGCAGAAGCATAAGCATGTTTTGGGGAGATCCCTACCTTATCGGGCTTCATTATGAGGGGCATACATATATATATATATAGAGGATATCCCTGACCATGTTTTTGCTTATGTGCTTTTTGGGGGCCCTAATCCCAGAAGGTTCGCCTGTTCCAAGCAAAAAGCTACATGCGAGACGATGAACCATTCCGAAGGGCTTCTAAGGACCGTTCCTGTAAGGGATCTAGAAGGGTCTATAAGGGTTCGTTTAACAGATCTGTAAGGTACCACAAGGGTTTAGGGTTCAGGGGGGCGACGTTTTTCCCCAAGGGTCCAGAGGACCCAATAATTCGGTACTCGGTTATGGGGTAGTAGTTATGTAGGTTAGGGTTCTGGAGAGTATATGACTATCAGCTACTTGGACCCTTGGGGATTGGGTTAAGGGTATAGGTTTCTGGGTTGGGAGTCCTAAGTTTACAGAGGGAGATCCCTGGAGTACCTCAGTGCAGCTTTTAGCGAGCCTTAAACTTTAAACCCGAAACCCATTTAGCCACAAGCATTCAGAACCCTGGCCATACTCTGCGAGGATTGGAGTTTGGTCGATGGGCTTGGAGTTTGGCGGTTTCGGGTCATTCGGAGAAGCGCCGAAAGTATACCGGCGAACTCATCTGAACAGGTGCAAGCATTTGGCATTCTTTCAGGTTCAGGGCTTCTTCATGCATCAAGGTCTAGTGCGTTAGCCCTTATGAGGTGTATTGAGGACTTCCTGGCGGATTGTAGTGTTCCTGGGAGATGTGTGTATGGCAAGATATGGCAAGCCTTGACTCTAGACTCTACTAAGTAGATTCTAGAGTCAAGGCTTGCCATATCTTGCCATTACTTGGAGGATCGTGGGACTTAGTAAGTATCGTTATAAGTACTTTAAGTGGGGCTGCAAGTATCTTCTCATACAGTTACCCTCACCATAGCCGTAGTTACTAATGGGTCCCATGATGCTTTAAGGTGACAGCTCTGCAGGGCGCTTGCATGACAATGGCATCTCCTTGTGTGGATTAGTCATACAGGGTTACAGGTTCCCCCTTGTGTCGAGCCACGCCCTCCTTCCAGATCTGCCAGTCCTCACAAGACGCTACACTACCAAAACTTATGAGTTTATAGCTACTAGGGTTTAGGGTACTAGGGTCTAGGGTTTGTCGGACTCCTATAAAATCTGTACAATGGTTTATGGCAACAAGAACCCATTGAACAACAAAAAGGTTTCAGTCGCTAGATGTAGGATTTGAAGGCTTACGGCGGTGCTGTGTTTCTCGACAGGGAACACCCTAAACCCTAAGCTTCACGATTCAGTCTGCATCGCATGGGACCATCTCCGGATCTCAAGTCCCGAAACTTTCAGTCGCATTCCGACGGTTTAGGGTTTAGGGTTCAGGGTTTAGGGGTTTAGGCTTTAGGGTTGGGGTCCGATGGAATCTGCTATAGGTTGTCATGCGGGTATGTGGTGTCCCCGATTAGGGTTAGGTTGTCGACAAAGCTTGCATTGAGCAAAGCCTGTTCGAGAAATTTCCTGGGTCTAGTCTGGTCGTGGATCTCAAAGCTCGACACCCTAGACCCTGAAACCTAAAACCCCAAAACCCTAAAGCCCTAAACCACGAGGCATCTGTTTGTCTTCGACATCGGCCGACAGATCTCGCTGGTAGATCTGCCTCGAACTCGGCGTAGCGGCGCGGTTTCAGAATCACGGTTTTTTGGCTGTAGGGTCTTTCCTGAACCCCCAAATAAGTGCGTGGAACACTGGCCTTGGACAGGTCGAGGGCAGCAGGATGGGGCCACTACTTAAAGGATCATGGGACTTAGTAACTAGGGTTCCTTAAAGGGCTCCTTTAGAGGGATCTATAAGGACTCTATAAGGGGGGTTGTAGGGTTTCTTAAAGGATCATGGGACTTAGCAACTAGGGTTATTATCGGGGTAACTATACTTATAATTACTTTTATCCCCAATTAAGGTACTTATACCCATACTTACTAAGTCCCATGATACTCCACTTATCTTCCCAATTCAGGTACTTATAACCATAGTTACTAAGTCCCCTGATCCTCCAAGTAGGTGTCCGAGATCTTGAACCCTCAACCATGCCAAGGACCCAGAGTCGGCCCTTACCCCCCTTTTTGCTTAGGGTTCAGGTTCCCCTTATAACCCAAGCAACCCAAAAAGGGGCACCAATTTTGCTCCTAGGCTACTTCTTAGGTGTAGATGCAATGGTTTAGGCTCAGTAGCTGAGTGGGTAACCTTTTAACTTTTGGGGTTGATCTAATCCTACCCATAATTGAAAAAGTCCGCCTTTTTTGGGCGAGGGCACTCAGCCCCTCAGTTAGGGTTTAGGTGTTCAGCTGCATGTACCGGCCGAGGGTTTCCGAAGTTTCTTGCAGGAGCCACTACACTTGGTACTTCATCCTCTTGTGTCACCTCGGTGAGTTGGTCTAAACTCGATAACCCACCCTAAATCCTATTCCTATTCCTCCCGCAGCCTAAACCTCGACGCCCTAACCAAAAAGTCGAAACCTCGGAAAAGGCTGCCAGGATCTGAACTGGGAATTAGTTTAAGCCCCATGGCAATGATTTGAATTGGGGCGTTGGGGTGTATCAGTGTTACTATATTGCAGTTATCAAAGAGAAAGCAACTGTTGCTGATTATTTTGACTTCTATTGTGCAGACGCATAGAGATCCCTAATGGTCCATGCACCCAAACAGTATGTACATTGACCCCAAAATACCGATGGACCATTAGGGATTGGTGTTAAGCATAGGAGATCTGTGTGTTTGTACGTTCGAGGGCGCACGGGTCGACGGGCAGTATAATCTGCGTTCGGGTTTGTATGTTGCATTTAAATTGGTTGCTACAGCATTTGTTAAACCCTAAACCCTAAACCGTGCATACCATCTGCCTGACTCGCGACTCCACCCTCCATGCTCCCCTTTGTCCTAGGTACACAGCCTTGCATGTTAAAGCTTCTGGGGGCCTATAAGGCCTCATATATTAAGGCTTTGGGCCCAAAGACCAGACTACATAAGGCTTTTGGGCTAGTTTGATCCCCAAGGAACAGGGTTGCAGTTTGTATTAGTATCCTCTTCTATAAAGAGTTTTTTGACGGCAGACATCTCTGTCGACCTTGTCTTATCCCAGACGTGCCTGGGAGGACCACTTTAGCGGTCGATTAGGGTTTAGGTCTTGACCAAACTTCTACATCCTATACCCAAAAGCCCAAAACCATAAGCCACAAATCCCCACGCTCCCCCCCCCCCCCCCCCAAATTCATCCATCAGTTCCCCAAGCCCCCAAAACCTAAACCCTCAGTCCCCAATCTCGCCCCTTTAGGCTTTATAGGGTTTAGGGCTAATCCCTCAACCCGTTTGTGTAACGCAGAGCTGCCCGCAGAGAAAGCAAGTGAAGACTGTCGGCCTTCTAGCAGCCCCCGGGCGGAGCTCCATCGCCGAAGCTGCGCTGCCCCAACCCTACTTGGAGGATCATGGGACTTAGCAAGAATGGCTATAAGTACCTTATTATAAGCAGTTATAAGTGTACATATAGTCATAACCCTAGTTACTAACTGGGTTGTTCTTTGGGATCTTTGTTAATTTCCCCCACTATTTCGTAGAGAATCATAATAGTAAATAATTTTCAAGCGGCTAGAAGGACAACTCAGCTAAGTCCCATGATCCTTTAAATAAACCCTGAACCCTGCAGTCGATCTTCGCATCAAAGACGAAGAAGTGCCTTCGCCCCATTTCGGCATAGTAAAAGTAAGTTCAGAATATAAGTACTTTCTTATGTGCGTCAGATCCGTAGGCGATGAAATTCATATACATCAAGAAAATCGCATGACAGCATAAAATCTAAACCTCAAACCCTGAGCCCGTATACCCCAAACCCTTAAATACTAAACCCTTTAGCCCTAAACCCCAAACTCCTGAACCCGAAGCCCTAATCCCTAAAACCCCTAACCCCTTAAACCCCCAAACCCCTAAACCCTAAACCCTAAAACCCCTAAACTAACCCGTGTAGTACTCAAATCTTTGAAGTTTTGCCACAAAGCATCCATGGCTGCTGCTGGCGATGCAGCGCCGGAAGAAAACTTAAAGGACGATCCTCTGGAGAGTCAGTTTCCTTTGGTTAGGGTTTAGGATTTAGGGTTCCTGCGCAGGGATCGAAAATGGGCCCTTTCATGGGATCTATACGGTTTGGGGTTTCGGGTTCAGGGCTTGGGGTTTAGGGCTTAAGTTTTGGGTTTTGGAGCACCTATAAGGGTTAATAGGTGCTTTGTGGGCTTTAGGGCTCATTATCTCTTTCTTCTGGGTCCGAGCCACCTTAAGCCTTAAGCCCCTTGTATGGAAAAGGCAGCATGCCTCAATTCATATTTTGATTTTCTGCTTGATAGAGGCGTTCAGACTCGAATGCGCATGGGTGTAGGATTTCGGGTGGGGTCTAGATTTGATGGCGTAATCCTTAAACACCCACTCTTAGAGAACATCCAGGCTCTAGTACAGGTCGCTTGGAGGGTCCGTCCTACCCTAACCCCTAAACCCCTAAACTCTAAACCCTATACCCCTAAACTCCAAACTCCTAAACCCCTAAAATCTCAGTTAAGCCCCTAAACCCCTAAGCCCCAAAACCTTAAACCCTTATACTCTAAACCCCTAAGCCGCTTCTCTAGGGGTACTTGAAGGGTCATGGGACATAGTAACTAGTGTTATTATTGGGGTAACTATACTTGTAAGCACTTATAACCCCAATTAAGGACTTATAACCATACTTGCTAAGTCCCATGATCCTCCAAGTAAGCCGAAGCCTGATCCCCAAAGTGCCTTCGGTTCAGGGCTTGGGTTTCGGGTTCAGGTTTCAGGATTTAGGGTGTAGGGCCAGCTTGACGGTTAGGGGGATTACTGGGGTTTAGGGTTTAGGGTTCAGTGCTGCAGGTTTTGGGGATTAGGGTTTCGGTCCAATTTAGGGTTATGCAATACTCTTGAAAGGCCGTCCGGTCTATTTCGGGTAAAGCGGGCGCTGCAACTGTAGTCGTAAATAATGGCATAGTCATGTTGAGTCCGGCGTGTAGCAGTGTAGCAGCAGCAGCACTCCTTACATAAGCCTCCCCTAAACCCTCAACCCTAAACGGTTTTAAGTTCACGAGCAGGGAAAGAAGGAACCCTTAAACACGTCTTTTCGTAGTTTAAAGTTCACCACGAGCCCCCTATACGATTGAACCCTGGCAGGACTCGCCAAAGGAATTTATCAAGCTCAAGACCAAAACCTAAACCCTAAACCCTAAACCCTAAACATCGCTAAACCCTAAACCCTAAACACCAATAAACCCTAAACCCTAAACATCGCTAAACCCCATGCCCTAAACATCCCTAAACCCCAAACCCTAAACATCGCTAAACCCTAAACCCTAAACATCCCGAAACCCTAAACCCTAAACATCGCTAAACCCTAAACCCTAAACATCCCTAAACCCTGAACCCTAAACATCGCTAAACCCTAAACCCTAAACATCCCTAAACCCTGACCTTACCAGGAGGATCCTGGCAACAAGATGGAGGTCTCCGCTGCATCCTCTCAGGAGCAGGCTGGGCCTTCTCCCCAGAGGTCCCTAAAAGCCGGAGGTCCCTTAAAGCAACCCACGGAGTTCCCCTAAAGGAACCCTTTAAAGGGTGTTCAGGGCTCCTTCAAACGATGGTGTAGGGTTCCTAAAAGGACTCCTTAATGGGATCTATCAGGCCTGAAACTTAAAGGGCTCCTGAATGGGATCTATAATGGGTTCCTTTAAGGGCTCCTTAATGGGATCTATAAGGATTCTATAGGGGTCCTTAAAGGCTTCCTTGATGGGATCTCGAAAGATTCTATACGGTTCCTTAAAGGGCTCCCTAATGGGATCCATAAGGATTCAGGGTTCTAAGGATCATGGGGTATGGTTATAAGTACCTTCATTTGGGTTAGGAGTATCTCCAGGTATATATTATATTTACCCTCACAAAAACCATATGGTCCATAAGTAGGAGTCGGAATAGCTTCCATTGATAAACCACCTATAAAATTAGTACGGTATACTATACCCCTAAAAGCCCATTCTAGAAAAATCAGGCCCCCATATTAGCATGCTCTCTTCGATGATTTGGGATTGATGCAGGAGGTAGAGGAATAAATGTTTAGGCTTCAAGGCTTTAGGGTGTGGAACTTGTATAAGGTATTTCAGGTTGAATTCTCGCGTTTAGGGCTTGAGTTACTTAAACGCTTCGGCGACAGGCATAAGGGAGCTTAACTTGCGGAACTACGAATATGCCGGGCACATCACTTTTGTAAGTCATGTGTATCAGCCCAAGCTTACACCCTGAACAATCTTACAAGTTTCAATTTGTAACTCCACAGAAAACTGTAGTCTTGAACCCTTCGCAGCCATCTTAACCACCGCCGGCAACCAAGGAAAAGTGGAAGGGACAGGTCATGAAGAAGCCTGCGGCAAAGCTTGCTAGAGCAGCAGAAGATGCTGATCCTGCCGAGGTCGTGATCCATGTTCCTTCGCTTTCGATAGGAGGTGGGAAGGACCAAGCATACATTCAGCACCAGCCCGAAGGGCCGGGAACGAGCAAAAAGCTCGTGGTTTCTATCCACCGCACGACAAAGGGCACCGGTGGCTCTCCATGAAGCCGTTGTTTCAGCTCCTGGGCCACGGTTTGGGGTTTCGGGTTTAGGGCTTAGGGATTCGGGTGTATCATTGTGAGCAGGTGGCCAAAGTCATACAGGATGCCCAGAGACTCCAATATCCCTTAATTAAGGAATATTCCTTAAATTATAGTAGGATCCCTAATATGATTTATGGAATATTCCTTAATTAAGGGATATGGGAGTCTCTGGATGCCTGTCCTCGCGCGGAGTTCCTTCGATGGGGAGAGATCCACCACTTTAGGGTTTATGGTTTAGCTTAGCTCAAAGGGTCCAAAGTACCTATATAGTAGAATGTTGGATTTCTATATTAGAAATTACTATTAGGATCCAGGGAAGTATCCCCCATGACAGTACATAGGACCCTTTGGGTAGAGCTGAACGAGTATTAGTGCCTTTGGTATTGGGGTTTAGGCTCTAGGGGCCCCAATGGTGCATATTTACTACCATTATGGAAAGAGGCTTAGCGTAGGAGTATCCATGTCATTTGGACCCTCTTTGTAAATTCCTTATAGTCCCCATCTAGTTATAGTAGAGCATAGCCCAAGACCATTTTAGAACATATTAAGACTCCTGCAAAAGCTTAACCCCGTAAGCGGAATAAGTTTTCTGGGCATTTTAGACGCCTTTCTGGACGGTGGGCTGGGATAGAGACAAAGGAAGAAAGAAATGCCTTTCACAATCAGGATTTCATCTGCAGAAATTTCATGGCAAACTCTAAACCTTAACTCCAGACCATGAGCCCTAAACCGAGGTTAGCCTGAAGCCTTAACCCATCCCCACCACCACCACCACCACCACCACCAGAGAAACCGCTAACGCCCCTTGAAGTACAGCCCAAAGCCCCTGACAATCCCTAAGGCTCCATGTACCTATATGTGTGGCTGTCAAAATTAGGGTCCCTTTTTGGGTCCCTACTATAATACGGCACCTAATATATAGGGTAATTACCCAAAAAGGGACCCTAATATTGACAACCACCCATATAGCATAGACTTGGGCTATCAAGTACCCTGGAGGCCCTTTGAGGCCTATGTGTATACCATAAGGGTGCGTCGAGCCTTAGGGTATGAGCAGGTGCCCGAAGACAAGCTAGCAAAGGACTGCCTGGAAGCGCCTTGGGCCTGACCTATAAACACAGACATGCTGCAACAAGTGGTATGTCTAAGGGCTCTGTAGTTTGTTCTGGTAAAAGTGGATCCCAACACCCTTGACTGCCTACGTGGTTGTGGTTTGTACACACACATATGAATACGTATATGTCGTATGACACAGTACACGGTATTGCAACAGAAGACAATAGAATATAGCACAATATAACAGATCATCGCTGAATGCATTGTATCGACATGCTAAACTTCACTACACTATCATGTAATATAGTAAATATTACGAGTTTTAGTGTAGCACCGCGTATTTTGTCATGACATGATATGACATGTTTTTAATACAGCATGATCTAACAAAGTTTTGATATTCTAGTATATTGTAGTGCATGGCATGAAGCCATACAATAAACTGTAACACACTTAGGTCTATACAGTATGATATGGCAAAACATGACTCAACATACCATAAAATGATGAGATATAAAATGATATGATGCACCAGGATATGTACTATGGCATGATTGAATAGAGTATATGTTCAAACATAATGCAGCATGATTTTCTCAGATATAATATCACATGTTGTTGTATCGTATAGTATCTTTTATTAGTACTAAACATATTTCATTTTGTTGTATTGCAGTATCTTGTATTAATGTTTAACCTATTGCGTTAGATTGTAACATATTGCATTATATTTTCCTATTGTACCATACTGCAATATCATATATTTCATTGTTTTTTTATGGTATTTGGCATTCTGGTTTATTATAAGTACTTTAAGTAGAGCAGTCTGCATAATATTATCTTGTTTTGTCACGCTTGCTCTATTTGTTGAAGTAGTGTTATTTTATGTTGTATTATGCTGTGATAAACTGTGTTACGATATATTACATTTCAACAGATTAGATTAGATTGTCGATTGTTAGATTTTATTATATTGGACCATATCTTGCCAGGTCTATCTGTACATATGTATATATATATATATGTATATATAATCATTTAATTACCATGGGATAGATTTTAGGGACATGCTGGGTTTAAAGATTTTATGGTGCAGGGTTTAGGTTTGAACCGGCTTCCTCAAATGTCGCAAAAAGCGGACACCTGAACAACAAAAGGAGGACGCAATATCAGTCTTGTGCCCATAACCCTACATTAGATCACAGGCATATGTATCCCTTGCATCCGTGCATTGTGTGCTTGCAACACATGTAGTCAGACCATAGCATGACCGGAACAAGACGGATGCTTGACAACCTAGACATGAGCTGAACATCCGATGATGTTCAGATTTTCTACATGTTTGAGTTACAGAAGCTGAAAGCAATGAAGCATGATGTGGTATTACAACACATGAAAGTTATGAACGAACTTGCGTCCGAGAAGTAAACGAGAGCAAACGCGCTAAATGCAGAACTTTTGAGTTCAGGGATTTTAAAGCCTGCTTAAGCACGTTGTGTCCGTGGCCGAAGGTCGTCCGGGAGTGCATGGCCAACTGGCTGGGCGAACAGAAGCGCCACTGAGCCCGGGTTAAGGGGTTTCCGCAAGAGCCTTTAGGAACTCTGGGGGTTCTGTGCTTACCATCAAAGGGGAAAAGGAGGGACCCTTAATGGGGACCCCTACCCTATAATGGGCTATATAATGGGTATATAATGGGTATATAATAGCTATATTAAGGGTTCGACCTACGGTTTTAAGGGTTCTACCCTTTAGTTAAGGGGTCATAACCTACTAACCTACTATTTTAGGGTTTGGCGATGCAGGAGGGGGTTCTGTAAGGATTCTGCGGTAACTGCGCGGGTTTGGGGCGTTTGGGCTTTCGGGATTCCAGTCAAGGACTCATAGGGATTACGCCCATTTATATAGCGTCCGGCCGGCTAAGAAAGGGCAGCATAGCACAACATCAGCATGGAGCAAGAGCACTTTCTAATCGCGATCGCCGGCAGGGTGTCGAGCTTAGGTTGATGGACGGTTGATGAATCGATTCTACCTGGAATAATTACCCGAATCCCTGAACCCTTAACGCTGGAAGTTTTAGCCGTTGATTTTTGCGTTTGATTCTGAGATGGTATGCTCGAGAATAGAAGAAATTACTAAAGCAAAAAGTAGGCTATGAGGTTTTGGGTAAACCCTAAAGGCCTTAAATCCGCAACCTGAACCCTTAACCCTACAGGGGAGGCCCTTGATGGTGCACAAGTTTTGGACGATTTTTCGGTCTCGAAAACGGGTCCGTCAAATCGACAAAAAGCTGAATAAAGAACAGTCCGAACTACACTTTTTGCTGTCGCACTGGGTGACGTCGGAACAGATCGTACAAGAGCAGAATTTTCTGGAAGGTATCTCCCCAGATCTAAACAGGACTTCTTGAGCTATGCAGAATTATGGTGTCGAGAGGTGTGGCTGACGCTTCGGAATTTGTGCACGGTGCTTAACTCCAAAACTCCCTCATGCACGACATGGGCTCACGTGGCTCTCGCCAGTTTTTTTTGCTCTTTTAGCAGAGACTCCATTTGCAACATTTCTTGCCTCTGCATTGCTTCAAGTTGCATTTACTGTTGCTGGTCCGGCTGGTTGCTCCCTCAAAAGAACACTCCGAACTGCACTTTTTGCTGTCGCACTGGTTGGCGCCAGAACAGATCGTGCAACAGCGGAGGAATTTTCTGGAAGGTATCTCTATATGCAGAGTTGTGGTGTCGAGAGGTGTGACCTCTTCTAGACCCCCATGTGGAAAGCCTTTCGAATATCCTGGATCCTCTCTCGACTTCGAAAACGTGTGCGCCACAGGGGCCTCCCCAGTTGCGCGAGTCTCTTTTTCTGCATTTGTTGGATTTCATAGCTTGAGCCACAGAACATTGTTGCTGTCGTTGTCCATGAATCTGCAACAGCTGAACAAGCTGTGCTGTGGGATGGAGTGGCTGCGTAAGCAAAAGAGAAACGGTGATCATTTTTTTGGAGTTGAGAATTCAAAAAAAGAGTGAGAAGCGGGCTCAAAAATGGGTCCGGAATTCGGACCCGTTTTTAGTGCCTCTGACTATTGGCATATTTCCTGAGGGCTGAGAAAACGGTCGCATTTTTGGGCCTGCAGTTTGGTGCTGGCGAACCAGTTTCGAGCTCATTTTTCATTTCGGAGTGTTCTTTTGAGGGAGCAACCAGCCGGTCCAACAACAGTAAATGCAACTTGAAGCAAGGCAGAGGCAAGAAATGTTGCAAATGGAGTCTCTGCTAAAAGAGCAAAAAAAAACTGGCGAGAGCCGCGTGAGCCCATGTCGTGCATGAGGGAGTTTTGGAGTTAAGCACCGTGCACAAATTCCGAAGCGTCAGCCACACCTCTCGACACCATAATTCTGCATAGCTCAAGAAGTCCTGTTTAGATCTGGGGAGATACCTTCCAAAAAATTCTGCTCTTGTACGATCTGTTCCGACGTCACCCAGTGCGACAGCAAAAAGTGCAGTTCGGACTGTTCTTTATTCAGCTTTTGTCGATTTGACGGACCCGTTTTCGAAACCGAAAAACCCGTCCAAAACTTGTGCACCATCAAAGGCCTCCCCTGTTGGCGCTGCGCTTGGGAAGGTTTCAACTTGATTGTTTTGATCGAATACGTGTTTAAGACAAGCATTAACTGGCTACACTTTGGAGCTCTCCGGCTGCATGTTGTTGAAGAAATGGTCGCTCCGCGTCCAGATTGTGCGATTCGCACTTTTTGCTGTCGCACTGGTTGGCGCCGGAACAGATCGTGCAAGAGTGGAGGAATTTTCTGGAAGGTACACGTATCTCCATATGCAGAGTTGTGGTGTCGAGAGGTGTGGCTGACCTCTTCTAGACCCCCATGTGGAAAGCCTTTCGAATATCCTGGATCCTCTCTCGACCTTCATTTTGACAGATTTGACGGGCTCATATTCGAGACCGAAAAACCCTTCGGAAACGTGTGCACCACAGGGGCCTCCCCAGTACATCTTGCATCCTCAACCCACTACAGTACTGTACCCTTTAAAAACCAAAGCCCTCGACCCGCAACCCTAAACCTCTTCAACCCAATACCCAAAGCCCCAAGTCCCTGGACCTTACAGACCTCCTCAAGGATCCCAAAGCCTCAAGACTGCGTAATATAGCCCTTCTAGGTTCTGTGTAGAACCCTGCAAAAGTTACAGGATCCCCTGAAGAAATCAAAATCCTTAAACCACCGTAGATGCCTTCAAGGGGGCGCCTGCCCAGCTCGACGAATCCCCAAGCCTAAACCATCGGCCCTAAACTAAACCCTAAACCCCAAAATCCTGACTCTGTAGCCTCCTTTGAGACCGAGAGTGTCTTGCCAACCTTAAACCCTGAACCCGAAGCCACTGCCCGAGGCATCGACAATTATCGCCTGGTTGCACGAGAGGCATTGAAGATCAAAAACCTGGGGATTTAGGATTCAGGGCATAGGACTGAGGGTTTATACCTAAACCTTTTTCATCCCAAAGCCCTAAACCGATATAGAGTTATAGAGGGTTTATACTTAAACCCTACTCCCAGGTCCCCTAAGCCGTTATAGAGATATAGAGGGTTTCTACCTAAACCCTCCAGAACCCCTAAACCGTTATAACTACAGAGATATAGAGGGCTTATACCTAAACCCTAATCCCAGAACCCCTAAAACCTTATAGAGTTATAGAGGGTTTATACCTAAACCCTAATCCCAGGTCCCCTATGCCGTTATACATACAGAGATATAGAGGGCTTATACCTAAACCCTACTCCCAGAACCCCTAAACCCTTATAGAGTTATAGAGGGTTTATACCTAAACCCTAATCCCAGGTCCCCTAAGCCGCTATACATACAGAGATATAGAGGGCTTATACCTAAACCCTACTCCCAGAACCCCTAAACCCTTATAGAGTTATAGCGGGTTTATACCTAAACCCTAATCCCAGGTCCCCTAAGCCGTTATACATACAGAGATATAGAGGGCTTATACCTAAACCCTACTCCCAGAACCCCTAAACCCTTATAGAGTTATAGAGGGTTTATACCTAAACCCTAATCCCAGGTCCCCTAAGCCGTTATACATACAGAGATATAGAGGGCTTATACCTAAACCCTACTCCCAGAACCCCTAAACCCTTATAGAGTTCTAGTTTCTTGAAGCATTTCGGCTTTGGGAGTTCGGGGCTCAGGTTTGTGGTTGAGGCTTTATATTTGGGTTTAGGGTTCCTTTAAAGGGATCTATAAGGGATCATTAAGGGTTCCTTTAAGGGATCTATAGGTAAAGGGGTTTTGGGTTTAGGATGCTACTTGGAGGGGCAGAGGACTTAGTAAGTAGGTTATAAGTAGAGTTATAAGTACACTAAATGGAGCTATTGAATTGTATCCCTACTCATAATCTACTTACTAAGTCCCCTGCCCCTCCAAGTAGGCTTGTAGGTTAGTATACGGAAGTATCCGAATTCAGGGGACCCTAACATAATACAGTAAATCGTAGGATCCTTATTATAGGGACCCCACAAGAGGTACCCCTAATTCTCGGAAACTCCCATATCGGGGAAGATGGGGAAGTATTTGAGTACCAGGTACTTGAACCCTTAGCTGAAGTGCCTGTGATGTTTATTTAAGGGGTTAAGGTTCAAGGTTCCTTTAAGGGGTTTGGGTTTTACGTTCCTCTGAGGGTTTCGGGTTTTGGGTTCCTTTGAGGGTTTTAGGGTTTAGGGTTTAGGATGTTGGAATCGATTTCGGCGTTCTGTAAGGATACATGGCCAGTGCACCGCAAAACCTTACGCTGGTTACGAGGGGCCCATGCATTGGCGCAAGGATTATGGTCGAGTTTGGAGTTCAGGGGGTAGTGTAATTATATAATTAAAGTACACTTTTGCTTTGGAAGGACAGTGTTTGAGGGAAGGGTTTGTGGTTTACTTACAGAGGTGAGATTGGAGGGTTTACGGTGTAGGGAGTTCGATCGAGTGAAGACGAAAATGTTGGCCACTCTCACAGTGCAGCACACACGAGCACAACATGGTATAAACATACAGGCAGGCAAGCAACGAACAAGCAAGCCAGCGAGCCAGCCAGCCAAGCAAGCAAGCAGGCAAGCTAGCAAGCAAGCAAGCGAATACACAGACAACCAAACATCGACCGCGCGATCGACATAGAACGAGTACACACGGGCTCAGATATGTACATATATGTACGTGGGAGCATATACTATGTACATGTATATCTAATATAGTAAGTTGTTTATGTAATTATATACTTTTCCTAGTGCATCCCTTTCTCAAGCCTTGCCGGCTCTTCTAAGTCCTGAGTTGAAGCCTGAAACAAGAACTAGATTCCAAGCCGCCAATTACATGTTTTGATGACCAAAGCCGTCAACTGAGCCATTACAAGCTTCAGTGCAGTATTCCATCATCCGAAGAGGTTCCCGACTATCTACATGAATCTGGCATCGGTCTTCCCAGGAAATGCTACGGTTATTTGTGTAACCATCCCACATACATGTACTCACGGTGCTCTGGGACAGAAAGCCCTACAGGTCTGAGCATCTCAATCGCAGGGTTTCATATATCAAAACCTGTCAGAGTTTTGTATGTTCCTACTACTTGGGTGTTCGGGCTCTCCTTCGCAGGGAGGCGGATACTCAACCCTCCACAGCCCGCCAGACCCCAAGCCCTAAACTATTCTCAATCAAACCCTGAAGCATCAAAGTCTCGAAACCCTAAACCGTGAACCATACTACATAAATCTAAATCTTTCAGGATTAGCACTGTAGAGCCTTAAGCCCTCAACCACCTTAAACCCTAATCCTATGCGTCCAGGGACCTCATTATGGGCTCCTTAAGGGGTCCAGGGCCCTAACTATGAGGTCCCTGGAGGGATAGGAAACCCTAAACCCTAAACCCTAAACCTTTAAACATGAGCACTCCGGAACCCTCAACTCTCAACCATGGTAAATCCAATCCCTGAAACATCAACACGTGGAGGATCATGGGACTTAGTAAGTAAGGGTTCCTTAGAAGGCTCCTTAAAGGGATCTATAGGGTTCCTTAAAGAGATCTATGGGTTTGGGGTTTAGGATCTACTTCGAGGATCATGGGACTTAGTAAGTATGGTTATAAGTACCTTAATTGGGCTTATGAGTAGCTATAAGTATATTTACCTTAATAATAACCCTAGTTACTAAGTCCCATGATCCTCTAAGCACTTTTGAACCCTTATCCTAAATCCCCTAAACCCTTCTCCCTAAACCGAAGTCCTCTAAAGCCTAAACCCTAAACAGGGTGCGTCATCATAGGTTAAAAAAATTATATCCGCTAAACCTTGAACCCTAAAACCACCTATGCATAGGCTCCATAGTAGTTCCTGTTCGGGGGTACCTTATAGGATTCCAAGGAACTACTAAGGAGCCTATGGGTAAACCCTAAACCCCAAGCCCTGCTTCTCTCGAAACCTCCGAGGCGGAGGCACTCATGTCCCAGCTCCGACGTGCAGAGCAATCTGCGAAGCTCTTTGGTCCTGCATCTTTCGGGCTTCTACACAGTTTCAGGGTTTTTTGGAGGGTTTTTCGGGCGTCCTTCGGGCTCCTACACAGTTTCAGGATTTTTAGGTAGGGCTTTTAGGTTGTTGGGGTTTGGGTTTTAGGGTGTTGGGCTTTTGGAGCATTTTATAAGGCCGTAAGTTTAACAAAAAAGTATACATGTATTTATTTATATATAGGGGAGTTTATGGAGTGTCGTTTTGGGTTTCGCATAGGAGTTTACAGGATTCGGTATAAGGGTTTCATCGGGTTTTGCAAGGGTTTGATGAGGGGTTGACTGGCTTTGGCAGGGTTTAAGCGAGTTCGTTCATGGCTTTAATCAGGTCTTTCAGGCCTTTTGCCTTCAGGCTTTAGATTGACGGTTTGAGGTTCAAGTTATGCTTTCGGGTCTCTCAGTGTTTGGAAGTGCCTATCATATGGGTTCAGGGTTTAGGGTTTAGGGACTGCTTGGGAGTTACATTAGCAGGACGTGCAACCTCCAAAATGGAAGTTCAGATGATAAGCCGCCAAATTGCAGACCTCCAGTCGCAGGATCCATACTGTTGATGAAATAAATCCTGCATTACCCATAATAAGGAATATACCATAATGCCCATAGTTTAGGGTCCTTAGGGTCATGCAGGATTTTGTCCATCAACAGTAGTAAAACAGGACCCCCGCAAAAGGGGACCCCGATTTTCGCCCCATGGTAGGAATTGGATATCTAGGTCATCATCGAGCGTCTCCTGGTGCCTTCGAGGGTTTATGGTTAGGTTGTTTGGGGTTCAAGGTGCTTGGTGTTTAGGGTTGGGGTTTAGATTTGCACCCAGTTCCTAGCCCTTAGGGGATGTAACATGTTTTAACCTGTCTTTTGCACTTTTCTTGGAACTGGGTGATGTTGATGATGACGACGATGTGGATTCTTGCGGAGTGCGAGCTTGTGTGCTGTGCCTTCTATGCTTCGAACGTGCAATCGGAATTTAGGGTTGAGGGTTTCGGATTTGGGATTAGCGGGAGATCCTCAGGCAACAGTTTAGTTTCGGGGTTTAGGGTTCGACATTTTGTGCGAGTTGTTGTAGGGCATGGGTGCAGGGCATACAAGTGTTTCCAATGCCTCCAACGTCTTCTCAATAAACACCGGCCGAACTTAGCGCTACCCTTCCGAAACAAGCGTTAAAACCGTCATATTAGGCTTTATCCTTTGCTGCCAGCCCTCTCTGTGCCCTGACATGGTGGTACATGGCAGCTATTGGTACATACTGCTACGTAGATCGTGAGTCCAGCCTTGGGATTCCGGGTAGAGACTCCATGGACTTATTGGTCATTTGGACCATGACCCTAAACCCTTAAACCCTAGCAGCTAAGTCAGCTAAGTGCCATCACCGGATTCCTCAGACCTTAAACCCTAAACCCTAAACCGTGGCAGCCCCGAAGCTCTGTATCCCGAGCTATCCCAGACCTTCAGCCCCAGGTACTCCCAAGCCCCAAACTACAACTTAGTAGCTGAGTGGTTAACCTTTAACCTTTTGGGGTTGATTTAAGCCTACCATCATTGAAAAGGTTAACCTGTTTTGGGCGAGGGTACTCAGCCCCTAAGACAAAGCTACATCCGCAAACCCCAGAACACAGCTACGCATCTTGAACACCACAGATATCGCTCCCAAGCACGTTGCGGACAGAAAACAAGACACAACGACGCCACGCAGATTAAAGACAACCAGAGGACACCGACCTATGCTGCTGACACGGACCCTAAACCCCAAACCCTCAACGCTGAAGCCCTAAACCCTGAAACCCTAAACCCTGAAAACCTAAGCCCTGAAGCCCTAAACCTTCAAGCCCAAGCCCTAAACCCTAAACCCTATGAGCCCTATAGATCCCTTCAACGGGCCCCTTATAGAGGCTCCATACATAGTACCATTATGGAATTTAGGCCCCCAAAGACCATCCTTATCAGGGTTTTAAGGACCTAATTCCATAATGGTACTATATGTGGAGTCTCTAGGCTTCAAAGGAGCCCTAAACCCTAAACCCTTAACCCTATGAACCCTAGCGATCCCTTTAACGGGCCCCTTATAGATCCCTTTAAAGGAGCCCTAAACCCCGAATCCGACGAGGCCCACCGAGCGACCCACGCCCGAGGAACGAGGACCCGAGCCCCCGGAAGCAGCGTCGAAGCTTTGCTGACATACTTTTTAGGGTTCCTTTAAAGGGATCTATCAGGGATTTTTAAGGGCTCCTTTAAGGGATCTATAGGTAAAGGGGTTTCGGGTTTAAGATACTACTTGGAGGGGCAGGGGACTTAGTAAGGGTTCTTAAAGGGCTCCTTAAAGGGATCTATAGGGATCCTGAAAGGGATCTATGGGGTTTAGGGTATAGGGTCTACTTGGAGGGGCAGGGCACTTAGTAAGTTGGTTACAAGTAGGGTTGTAATTGGGGTAACTCCATTTAGGGTACCTATAACCCTACTTGTAACTATTTACTAAGTCCCCTGCCCCTCCAAGTAGGGTCTGGGGTATTCGGGGCTCAGAGGGTTTAGAGGGTTCGGGGGGTGTACAGGGTTTAGGGGTTTGAAGTTTTAAGGTTTCTGTCTCTAGGCTTTTGGTATTACGGATTAGGCTTTAGGGCTTCGGGTTTCAGGGCTCTAAGATGTTATGGGGTAGTGGGCTGATGGTTAGCGGAGGGGGGGAGGTTTGCGCTTTTTGGATTTTCTCGATAGGAAATCCCAGGGACGTAGACGACCAACCACAAGGCCATAGCGAGCCTTAGGTTTTGGAGATACTTGTCGTCCACATTCAGGCAGAATCGAATTTCTTAGATCCCCAATACCTATCCTTTCAACTTTTTGGGCTCTTATCGCTTAGTAGAAATCGGAAAGTTTACATGTTTTCCTGTGGCTTACTGGGGTAGTAAGACTTAGCCGCTTTCCACAGCTAGACCTTTGACCACTAAGCCTTGAAGCTCCTGCACTTTGGCTTTACAACGAAGAGCGGTATTGCCCTGCATGTTTTATGTATATAACCACATCGTATCACACGGGCACATACGCACAACTTCAGCCTCTACATCTTCATGTCATTCCGATTACTGACAGTAATCACAGAGCAACTACCAAGCATTTAACCCTTGACATGCATGTTTGCATTTTTTTTGGACCACCCCACAGCCCAGATACAATAAAATGGAATCAGCGCTTCGCTACGCAATCAAAACAGGCTGCCACGGAATTTGATTTACACGGGCGGCACAAAAATGTATTCCGTGCCACATCATGCCCGAGAGGGTACCCAGGTATGCTTGTTTTCATCGTCATCGAAACCAAAATCACACAGAGAGACGAGCGATTGCCTTGTGAGCAGCTCACTACGTGCAAGCCCTTGCATGCCGCACCAGCGGATTTCAGCAATTGGACGTGTTTAAAGACATCTTTTCTTGCTGGGACAATGCTGGTGGCCACCACCAGCAAAACCGATGATGCGAGGTAGGAACATGATAACCCTAGCTTGTTCGATTTTCGGGGTTAGGGTTTATGGCTTAGGGTTCCGGGTGTAAGATTTAGGGGTCTCATGACCTTCTAGCTGCGAGATTGTTCCAACTACAGGGCATCTGTCAGCACAAAGCCTCGTACTGTTCATGTCGCTGCCTCGCGCGAAGTCCTGCCAGACCGCGGCGGCAGTTTTGTTTCATGTTTCTATATACAGCTTGGCAAGCATTTAAATACGGTTATCTGTTTTTGAAAATCGCTTTTTTCTGGTATTGTGGAAATTTCAAAAATCGGGCGCTCGCAATTTCCGTTTTTGAAAATCGTGGGGGCGTAGTTAAATGCCGCGCCGGTGCTTTTCTCAGATTTGACGAACCACAGGGAGAAGGAGCTGTACTACTTTTAATTGAAGGCCCTGAAAGCTGCGTACTGTCGGGAGTCCCAAGCATTTAAATCCGGGGAGCTTGTTTGAAAAACGAAATTGGGTGGGTGGCGAAAAAGCAAATTTGAGGCTGGTTCCGATTCGGAAGAGATTGCCACCAGTGGCACGAATAAAAGGTGTAAGCTCCAACCATCAGATCACTGCCAGGACGCTTGAGCCCCGAGTCTCCTCAAAAACTGCTTGGCCCAAATTCTAAGGATGTTTACTTAATAAAATGCCATCAGACCTCAGCCCGACCCTAGATGATTTAAGTGCAAGAAAATATCGCTTCATCAGCCTGCGATCTTCTTGAGCCCGTTGCAAAACCGCCAGTTGCCAGGCTCAGGGCTGCTAGGGTGTGACGCTGTCGACTTCGGATTCATCCCTGTTGGAGTTCATGCGTGGCAGTTTGGGCATCCTGAGGTTACAACTTCCAGGGGGTATGTTCTAGGGTACTATGGCCATCGTATTACTTACTTCCTATTCAGACCTAATCCGCCCTAGCAGTCAACCTTGTTGCAGAACATTGCGGCTTGTCTATTTTAGTGTTGCCTTTATGAGTATACAGAATCTTACATGTTAACCAAAAGGTATCCCGTTCCAGCGAAACCGGTACTTAGACGGATCGCTGAAATCTACTGCTCGACGTTGTTGCTTATTGCTGTTCACAGAACATGTGTAAACAGTATTTTTTCGGCAAAACAAAAGTTAAGCGTCCGATTTTTAAATGCTTGCCAGTTCCTCGGCGGTTACTGTAAACCGTTACCAGAAGAAGTCTTTTCTCCGCCAATTCTTGGTTTGCCTGACAGACCAGTCCCAGTTCATGATGTTACTGGTTGGAGGTCGAGTGTTTGCAGTTCCTGCTTGCAGATGGACGTAGTCGCAGTTGTGAACTCAAAAACCTATCCCCGCAGCCCTACACCCTAAGCTCAAAACCTCCCGAGGCTTCACAACTCAGCCGCAAGTGTCTCGGCTGCGGGAGAGCATCCTTCGGGTGGGAAGTTAGCCTAGGTACAGTTCGGGTAACCTTCGAGGAATAAACCTCTACAGCAGTTGAGGCTTTCGGGTTTAGGGTCATCAACTTCGAGAAACCTCGTAACATTGAGAGGTCACAGCCAACTGTTGATTTTTGGCCCTCCCTGAATTATCACGCGTGGGAGGCTGGCTGATCTCGAACCCAATGTTCAATTGTGAATTGCGAGATCCCAAACTCTGAACGCTCAAGGCTCCGAGGTTTGACTTTGGCAGGCGATTTTGGGCCGTTGACCGGTTTAATGAGGGCTTTTAGGGTGTTTAGAGTTTTAGGGTTTTTAGGGTTTAGGGTTGAGTGGCAGTGTGAGTACAAGGATGAAGGACTCAATGAAGCCCTGGGTGCTAGGTTTGGGGTGTTACCTCTGGATTCAATGCCCTGCCATTCCTTTTTTGGTGGTAGTTACATGAGTGTGTAGGGTGGTGAAGGACACTAACCGCTAGTCTACGGCCTGGGAAGACACCGGACAAGTTCGCAGCTCGGTATGCAACCTTGCACCACTTGGTAACTATATAGGTATTGCAACTACCCTAGTTCTTGAAAGCTCCACTTCTTGGGCAGTCACTATCGGCTGTCGGTGTTAGTAAAATCCTGCGCTTCAGGGTTTAGGGCATTCAACGACTGTTGGGCTCGGGTAACTGCGCAACCGGGTGCAATCAGCAAAAATCAGAGGCCCCGGCCCCAAGGCACATAAGCTTAACCCGAAACCCAAAACCCTAGCCGTTAGACCCGAAACCCCGAAACATGAGACTTTTCTTGAGGCCGCATGGGCACAGAGCTGCGCCTCACTGTACCTGGGGCTTCATTTTTTTTGGCGGAGTAGGTCTTCTGCCTAGACTTACCTACAGTCTCCAGTGTAACTTTTGTTTCTGGTTACACAAATTTTGCGGTTAGGAACCTGTAATATCAAAATGGCTAACCAAACTCGGAACTGCAATGGAGACTGGTAGGTAGTCTTTCTGGCATAAAGGCTTGGAACCTTGCAACCCCTGAGTTCCTAGACATTGCCATAAGGTTGTTATAATGGCACTAGCTACGAACTAGTATAGCTGTTGAAAGAGTACCTTGTACGCTAGACTTATAGTGAACCCCAGAAAGTTGGAACAGTCCCTAAACTTCCTAAAAGCCTACAAAAACCAACACATCTGACGCTGGTGGTGATATGCCTAGAGGCTCATACCCTACCCCTTTTTTAAGGGGTAGGGTATGACCTTCTAGGTGGGGATGGACGGAGATCACTGAAGCCTAAAACCCTCCACTCATCTCGACTACAATTCTACCCTAAACCCTAAAACGGGTTTAGGGGTTTAGGGGTTAGGGTTCTCCACCCCTAAAAATTTAGAGCCCTTTGCATCATGAGCTCGTCCTGGTGCTGTGTGAAAGTTGGCGGTGTCCGCTCACGGGCTTTCATCTCCGTTGTAGCTCCTTTTTCCGGTTGACCAAGTTTTTGGATAGGATCCCATGAGACAGAAATGTTTGGCAAAAAAGAATGCAAGGGAGAATATATGGGTAAGACGTTAGCGATTCACTCCGGCCTTCTATGCGGGTTATAGTAAGGATTCATGCTACGGGCGGGGTGGGTTACTCTTCGAGCTGCGATGATGGCTTAAGGTTTGTCTAGCAACGTGTGTGTGCGTGTGTGCGTGTGTGTGTGTGTGAATCTATTTAGCAATGGTTGTGGCAGTTTTCCCAAATATCCCCTGCCCCGCAGGCAAAGACACAGTGCCGCACACAAAAAAATCGCAGTTTATTCTGTGAGCCCTACAGAAACGCGCAAAGCCTGAGTCTTCAGCTTTCAACTGCCTAAAGAGTTAGAACAATTGCTTGGGGGCCTCCTTATTATGACTATAGTTCCCAAACCCTGCTCTGATTATGAAAAACCCTATATTACTTAATGTAGGAACCTGATTAAGAAACCTTGGGCCTTTGTTAGGGTTCTGAATATGCATCCTACTGTTTTGGGGTTATAGGCCCAGGATCTCTTAATCAGGTTCCTACATTATAATACGTCCCTAAACCCTGAACCCTAAACCTCTAAACCCCTAAACCCTTAACCCTAAACCCTGAACCCTAAACATCTAAACCCCTAAACCCTAAACCCTGAACCCCAAACCCTTTATCTTCTGAAGCCTTGCCCCAACCCTGGGACTCAGGTTCTGCCCTAAACCGGTACCCACAGCCCGGCGAGGATCCAAAAAGTCGATCCCTTAATGGGGGATCCTACAAAGTACCCTTAGTAGTATAGGGCCCCTTACAAGCCGCTACTGAAATCCTATACAACTCTTACTAGGATGCCCAGTAGTACCCTTATTCCCTTTTTGCAGTCCTAGGTTCCTTATACAGCTACCCAATACCAAAAAGGGCGCCCTTTGTATTCCTAGGCTACTGGGCATCCTAGATTTGGGGATCTACTTTCTAGATCCTCTCGGGGGTCTGGGTATTTTAGGTCGGCAACTTCCGGCTGCGATCGGTTTGGCACAGGGAGCGAAGCGAGGCGAAAGTTGATCAGATGAGGGCTTTAGGGGTTCCTGTAAAGGGATTTAACAGGGGTCCTTTAAAGGGGTACATAGGGTGTGGGATCTCTAAAAAAGGGGTCCTTTAAAGGGGTCTATAGTGTTTAGGGGTTCAGGGTTTAGGGTTTGGGGCTTGGGGTTCAGGGTTTATAGGGTTTAGAGTGCAGTAAGGATGAAGCGTCTTGGAGTTCAGGGTTTCTGTTTTGGGTAAACGGTTGCGGGTTTAGGTGCCGGACTTCAGGATTTGGGTTTAGGTGTAGGACATCAGGATTTGGCGAGTAAGGTTTGGGGTTGAAGCGTGCAGTGCGATTTCGAAACTCAGGGTGTCTAAAGCTTTCTTGTCCTTGGGCTCCTCCATTCAGAAAGCTCTCTGGAGTCAGGGTCTAGCTCGGGGATGGCAGCAGCAAAGGCTTATCTTTTTGTCTTCAAGAACTAGGACCCCGAATCCTGCCCTGAACCCGCCGATTCGCCAGTCCTTGCGCCCACATTCCATAGTGAGGTTCCTCATGTTTTGCAGGACCCAGAAGCCAGAAACCTTATGATCGCAAGCATCTCCATCCTCATGTTTTGCGGGACCCCATACTGTAAACCTTATGATCGCAAACATCTCTGTCCCGAGAATGTCCCGAGAAATAAAACCACGAAGCCCGCAATGCAGGACGGGGCACAAGCGAGCCTCCAGATCACAGTGCAGGGGTCAGGAGAGCCGCTACAGTATACCAGGCACATGTATGTATATATATATATATTTATTTATTTGTGTATACTTATATTTATTTACGAACAGAGATACATACGCACATACATCTATACCTACATACCTACATGCATACATGCATACACGTACATATGTCAGCATAGGTCCGATGTGTATGCATATCTCTGCCTACAGCCTAAGCCTACACTCCAAGCAGGACCTCTTACAGAAGCCTGAGTACCTAGTCAGCTCGTAACCTGCTGACAATTATCGCATACTTGCAGGATCATGAGACTTAGTAGATATGGTTATAAGTACCTGTATTGGGGTTATAAGCAATTACAAGTATAGTTACCCTAATAACAACCGCAATTACCAAGTCCCATGATCCTTTAAACAGACACCCCCAAACCCTTGCCCTGGATTCAGATATCGACAAGAGTGCCCGAAGCCTCCTCACAGATTTTTTGCAAGGCCGAGAAAGTCTCCCAGTAGTAGAGTGGGTTACCTTTAACTTTTTTTGTATAATATAGTCCCTATATAAACCCTACAAAACCAAAAACGTTAACCTTTAGTTCCCCATGATACCCGACAAGTAGGGTCTAGCGGTTCAAAGTTTTTTCATTCATAATATTAGAGCTTCAATATTTTACCCAGACTGGTCTTTAGGCTCCTGGCAGTAGAACTGTGGTAAATATATCTCCAAGCCCGATTCCAATTTTCAAGGCCACGATAGTAACTTGCATTGTTGAGCTTGGGCTTGCTGTCTGCTGCTGCCACAATGACTGTTCTCGCAAGAACCGCCAGCGCGGTCGAGTTTCATCAGCATCAGCATTATCATCGGCAGCAGCTACAGCTGCTTGCAAACTGGCATCGCCGCCTTTCGCCGCCGCGACAGGGCTAGCGATTTTGGAACAAACGTGGATTATTTGCACAGCGCGTGTTCTGGAAAAAAACTTTGCATAGTAGAGCAACTAACACCGTTGACTAACCATTGCGTGGTGAAGAACTGATGCAGCAAATCGTAGATCTCTTTCAGCGGTTCCGCAGGGCAGGAATTAGGCAGATCTCAAACGGTGTCTCGTTTTGGAGAGACATTAGCACTCTGAAAACTAGCCTTGCGGTGTGGACGACAGGATTGTGTGTCTGGGACTCCCTTGGCCCAGAAGATCAACGATTCACGAATCGATCTGACAGTTTATGTGATCCAGTGATCCATGTTAGTAGCATATATAGACATATGTAAACTTTAGCAACGTACACAGGAAACAACCCCTATGGAGGTGCTACTTGTATATAGCTATAAAGGTCTCGAAGCGAGAACATCCGAGATCTTTTCCTTAGCCGAGTAACCCGATACCCGAAACATCTAAGTCCCTAAAGCCCGAATCCGCTAAACCCTGGAACCTTTATGGCCTAAAAGCCCGAAACCGAAGTCCTAAAAGCCAAACCCCTAAATGTTGTAACAAGGAGTATATATATATATATATATATATATATATATAGTTCTCAACGACATAAGTTTGGAGCCCTGGAGGAGGACCTGAGGAGAACCTTGTTCAGTTCTTCGGCCGGCGCGCCTTCGACCTGTCCGAGGACTTGAGAGCGAAGGGCTTTGGCATTTAGGTGCAAGGGTTCAATTGCGCTTCAAAGGTCTATTGGGTTGAGGTCTGCAGAATTCTGTGCTTTGGTTTGGAGGTAATTCGAGGTCGTTCGACGCGTTTGGTCGTAGTAAAGGGGGTTGGGTCGGGCTCTGGCAGGCGATATGTGCGCGAGCATTCGACATATGGGAGTTTCCGAAAATTAGGGGTACCTTATTTGGGGGTCCTTATAATAAGGATCCTACTGTTTGGGGTACTATATTAGGGTCCCCTATTTTCGGAAACTCCCATATGCCCTTGAGTCTACTGGGTGCAGGTTGGGTTCTGCCCGGTTCATTCCAACGGCATGACGTTAGCCAACGCTTCCTTGAAACTACGTTGTTTAGGACCCAAACACTAGGGCTCCAAGTATCTCTAAGGGTCCATGTACCCAAGTAGTATATACTTTGGCCTTAAAGTACTCCCTACATAAGTACCTTGTGCCTAAAGTATATGCTACCAGGGTACATGGACCCTTAGGGTATACCAATACTACCTACTTTTGGGCCGAAAGTCTTCAAATACTTTTGTTGATATACATCCTGCATTACCTGAAGGACCCTAGACTATGAGAATTATGGCATATTCCTTATTATTGGTAAGGCAAGATTTATATCATCAACCGTAGTAAGGGTTCCTAAAGGGCTCCTTAAAGGGATCTATGGGGTTTAGGGTTTAGGGGCTTGCTTATCATCAACCGTACTACCTACTTTGGGCTTCTTAAAGCCCCCTGCAGGGGAAAGCCGACTTGGTGGGTCTCAGTCTGGCTCTGCAGAGTCTACTTCGTAACTAGGGTTCCTTTAAAGGGATCTATAGGGGTTCTATAAGGGGGGTTTTAGGGTCTACTTCGTAACTAGGGTTCCTTTAAAGGGATCTATTGGGGTTCTATAAGGGGGATTTTAGAGTCTACTTAAAGGATCAAGCGACCTCGTACCCAGGGTCATTCTTGGGCTAACTATACTTATATTTGTGTCAGTTATTTCTAAACCCCATCTAAGGTATTTGTAACCATAATTGCTTTACTAAGCCCCATGATCCTCCAAGTAGGGTGGAGGGATGTGGTTAGCCGTGCTTGGGCGACCCTCTGCTACACGAGAGAACAACTTTTTGCCCTGGTGTTAACAGACCATCTACCCTAAACCCTAAACCGTGAAAACCCTAAACCATGAACCTATGTTATAGTGTGTGTGTGTGGGGGTGTGGGTGTGTGTGTGTGGGTGTGGGTGTGGGTGTGTGTGGGTGTGTGTGTGTGTGTGTTTTCGTGAAAGGGGTGATGAATGGGGCGGGGGCGGTCGACGAGCTGTTGTTTGCACTCTGATGGTGTCCAGGCAGGAGAGACACCCCAGACTTCAGGTGCACTGTAGAGTAGCAAACCCTAAGGGGTACCCAAATAGTATATACTTCAGGCCCAATGTACCTATATAGGGAGTACTTTAAGGCCAAAGTAAATACGACCTGGGTACATGGACCCTTAGGGAAACCTCAACCCAGATTCGATAGAAGGACGAGGCAAAGTACCTCGTCGACCATGACATGGCCTGCTCCCCGGGTCCCGGCATGCCCCGTCAGGGCGAAGTCAGTGTGGACCGATGGACTTAGGGGGTGCCTTGTTAAAGGGATCCCTTCAAGAGCTCCTTGAGGGATCTATGAGGGTTCTATAAAGGGTTTAGGGTTTAGAGTCAGAGTCTCCGAACATACAGGGTACCTTATTTTGCTACTGAGGGGACTATATGAGGGTGTCCCTGTTTTCGGAAACTCCCATGTAAGCATGTGCTACCCTAAGTCGGTGGATCTCCCCGTTCATAGTGTAGTTTTGGCTAGGGTTCAAGCTTTATAGTGTTAGTGGTGCGTTTTCAAGGCTTTTGGGTTAGGGTTCAGGTTTTAGTTTGTCAGGGTTTTCTGGGCTGTTGTTTCCTTAAAAACTACACTTGGTAACCCTATACCTGCTCAAGAACCTTAGTTAACCCGATACCATTGAATGTGTTGTGTATGTGAGGTCCGTCGTCTTCAGAAGCTCTGGTTGCCGTCTTTGCCCTCACCGGTGCTTCTTCTGGACACGTTCTTAGGTAGGTTTACCTTAACCCCACGTAACCTACCTTTTTAAGGACTTATATAAAGAAATCATATTAGGGAACCCTAAAAAAGGTAGGTTCCTTAGGGTCCAGGTAGGGGTTTAGGAATCAGGATTTCGGTTTCAGGGTTCCGGACAGGTTCTTCGGGTTTCGGGGGTGTTGAGGTTACTTGCAGGGGCTGTTGGGGTGTCGGATGTGCGGGTTTCCGAGGGTTCGAGGAAGAGCACGAGCCTGAGTCCTAATCCGTGGTGCACTATTGGAACTTGCCAGGGCCTTTAGGAGGGAGGGAGGGGGAGGTAGGGGACTATACTTTGGCCAAGCAAGGGGGTGAGCAAATCCAACAACGGGGCTTACATAGATATAAGATAGAGGATAGAGGCGAGCCAGCCGCTTTGGAGGCAGTAGTACTTGTAGGGGCAGGGCAAGCTTTTGCTTAACAATGCAGGGCATGCGGGGCATCCGGGCTGTGAGCGACAACACGGTACGATTCCGGAAACCTTCTTTTGTGATGGCCGACACCCGAAGCCCTGAACTCTACCCTAACCCCTGAGCCCTTAGACCCCTAAAGGGCTAAACCCCCAACCCCTAAAACCTAATCCCTGCGGGCTTCTGTGCTGACCATATCAGGGTTTCCGAAAATAGGGGAACCAAATATCATAAATGAAATTTTAGGATCCTTATTCTGAGGACCCCAAAATACGGTACCCCTAATTTTCGGAAGCTCTAATCTAAGTCCTTTACAGAGTCTTTAAAGGAACCTTGACGTAAATACCCCTTGATTTTCGGAGACTCCCCTATGCTGCCCGCCCTGTGAACCATCAACCGGCAGCTCAAAAAAAAGGTCCCAGCCACGCCAAAAACCCTTTCATGAGGGAATGCAGCTTAAATCTTATTAGGGGTTTACGGCTTTCTGGTTTAGGTTGCAGGGTGATCCTGCTACATTTTACGGAATATTCCTGAAAGTTAGACTAGGTAACCCTCCGTTTTTTTGGGGTACTATAATCCCTCTATACTCCCAAAGGTTACAATTTAATTCCCCATGGTAACTCGACAAGTAGGAATGTCATATAACGACACAGGATTCCTGCAGGTCGTTTTTGGCACCCTCAGATGCGGGTGCTGCCCTTCTCACTTCCTTTTGCTTTGCCCTCACAAGTAGGTCCTACGCAAGGGGTCAATGGTTTCCGGGTCATAGCAGTTTCCAAACATGAGGGTCTCGAAGCTTTAGATGAGAGGCATGTCGGACCCTCCGCGAAACATACCCTGAAGCCTACCCTGATACATACCCATGTCAGATTCATTAGAAGTTAACCACACATGTCGTACAAAGAAAGCAACAACGATGAGAAGAACAGTGAATTATTGAAAGTCGTAAAAGTGATCATCGCAATGATACCCTGGGGCTCCAAGTATACAAATAGGACCTACTTTGGGCCAAAAGGCTATAAATGGTACCTACTTTGGGCTTTTTAAAGCCCCAGGGATAGCTTTTTGCCTTCCTCCCTCCAGGATTTTATCCTTTCGCTGCCCATTGCGCAGGCAGTGGAAGGGCTGCGCTGGTTCAGAATGGGTTCCCTTACAGCAGAAGCCAGAAAGTTGGAACATCATTATCCTGATGCCCTTAAGGTAAAGTATAGGGAATCCTGGCACTAATCATCCTTAGTCCATGTTCCAGCTTTCTGGGATCCACTGTAGTTAGTAGCACAAAGGGCACCCTATAACAAAGGGGCTACTATAACACAGTATAACATACTAGAATACGCTATCATGTTCTATAACAGATTCTAGTATGCCATGAAAAGGGTTATCAGTTCAGGCTTTCGGGAGTTTGGACAACAGGTACTGTAAGGGCTGAAATAACTACATACTACGGTTGATGATATAAATCCTGCATTACCCAGAATAAGGAATATACCATAATTCCCATAGTTTGGGGTCCTTAAGATAATGCAGGATTTGTATCATCAACAGTATTTCGGGGGTTCCTTATGAGAACTATAGTACAATGGGCCCAAAACCCCAACCTAATCATTGGGGCCTCTATATTACCCAAAGACTAAGTAAAACCCTTATTTGCCGGCTCGCATCCTTGCGGTCAGCCTGCACGAAGGAGGCCCTGCAGAGCACAAAGCACGCACTGGCACTGTATCCCTAAGCCCTACTTGGAGGGGCAGCGCACTTAGTAAGTAGGTTATAAGTAGGGTTATAATTGGGGTAACTCCATTCAGGGTGCTTGTAACCAATTTACTAAGTCCCCTGCCCCTCCAAGTAAGCCTATAAACCCCAACGATCGCCACTGCCGCTTCTTTCTCTTAGATCTCGAGCTCGAGGCCAGGCACGAATGGTCGACCGTTTTGGCGCAGGTAAGCCTTACCTTAAGCAGAAACTCACACAGCCCTATAAGCCTTCTTTAGTCCCAAATATCCGACCTTTTCAAGGACATTTTCTTCGAAGCCAGGATAAGGAATCCCAACGGCAGGTTTTATTGGGCTCACGTAAGCTATACAATCAAATCCGAAAGGCCTTCCAAACACGAGATGTGGAAACCCACACCCTAGCCTATACACCCCACAGCTTTGAGATGAAGACCCAAGCGTTTAATCCTGTCGGTTCAGGGTTTAGCGCTTAGGGTTTGGGCTTTATAGGGTTTTGGATCCTACGGTTGATGATATAAATCCTGCATTACCTTAAGGACCCTAAACTGTGGGAATTATGGTATATTCCTTATTATGGGTAATGCAGGGTTTATATTATCAACCGTACCTCACCCGCCGAAGGACTCGATCGCGGTTCCCTTCCGCACTCGCATTCTCGAGGACATGCTTCATCAGGAGTGGAGGGACTCGAAAGCATACGCAGGATAGGGTTTACACGGTGTGTGTATATATATATATGTATATATATATATACACATAATATGATGTTTAAGGTTTTTGGTGACTACAGACTGTATGTAGGGCTACTTAGAAATCTTGTTGGGTAGGGAAAATATATTTCGGAGTGTCGTTTTTTGGCCTACTATACTTCATATTTCCCAACCATTAAACCACGCTTGTAGGGTGGCCCAAACCTCCGCCTTTGCGAAACCTGAGCTTCATCCGAAACCTGAGCTTCAAGCCCCCGAATCTTCGTTCTGCAGCGTCCAACCTGGTTCTGAAGTAGCATACTTTACCTTATCCCTGGATAACCTACCTTGTTAGGGCTCCTTATTATGACTTCCTTATATAAGTCCTTAGAAAGGTAGGTTACTCAGGCTTAAGGTAGCTTTTGCCGGACCCGATCCTTAACTGAACCATCGTGAAATGAGGACGCTAAGTTTAGCGCCCTGGTTACTTGAAAGCCCAACTACACATTGGGGTAATATAGGGGCCTAAATAGTTGCCTCTGCTATTTTAGGGGTTCCTTGTTCTATTTTGTAGTATCAGGCGCATCCCTATTCCAAAAACCGTATTCTAGTAATTAAGGCCCCTATAGTATAAGGGCCCGAAAACCCTGTTCTGGTTATTAAGGCCCCTATAGTAAGCTAGCTAGGTTAGGGCTTCGGATGTTTGCTGGGTTTGTTTGAGCATGCGCAGCACTGCGAAGACCTGCATCCCATCCCTTCTGCCTGCTTGGGCCTACTTAAGAGATCATGGGACTTAGTAGCTACCCCAAGGCTCCTAGGAGGGTTAGGGGCTTTGTGGGCGAGGGTTTGGGCTTTAGGGGCTACGGTTTAGGATATCACGATACTTAGAAGTACTGAGAACCCCAATTAAGGTACTTATAGCCATACTTACTAAGTCCCATGATCCTCCAAGTAGACCCTGAACCTCATCCCCGGAAGTCGCTCGAATCGCCGTGCAGGGTTCGAGTTTAGGGGTTTGGGGTTGAGTCTTTAAAAGGGTTTAGGGTTTAGGGTTTAAACCCACACTAGTCAGGCCCCACACTCCGCAAGACTAAAACCTACCCCAGACCGTGGATCCCAAACCCCAAAGCCCTGTGAGCGAAAAAATAACCCGAGATTCCAGAACCCTAAACCATGTAAGCCACCCTGAACGCTGTAAACTCTTTCAGCCACTACAACACCCCTAAATATATATATATATATATATAATTGGGCTGTGCTTTCGGAGTGTTTTTAATTTCTGTGGTTTTGCTGGGTCTTGGTATACAACGATTGATTGTATGGTTTGTAGTGTCAAACAACCATAAGTTTGTAGTGTCAAACAACCATAAGCCACGTTAGCTCAAGCTGCCACTCGAAACGAATTGTCAGTGGTAATTTACCACTGACAATTCGCTTCGAGTGTCAGCAAGCTTCTCATGTGAACATCGCCCTCACCGTGGATCACCTCGAGTGTCAGCGTGGAGCCCTAGAGTGCAGAGTCATGCTGGTGTTTGCGGCAAGACCCATTCGCCGCTGCGGCAAGACCCATTCGCCGCTAGCAGGGTCAGGGTCTGAGGGTAGCATCTAAGAGAGAGTCATGCGGCATGGACCATTCGCCGCCGAGAGCTAGGATGAGAGTCATGTTCTTATCGCCTGCTAGAGTCAGATGCCATAGGTAGGTCGGCAGAGTGTCATAGCAGTGACTTGCAAGAGCAGTTTGTCAGTGTCAGGTACCACATTGCATCACCGAGGCCAGACCTTCCAGTGTCAAGCGATGGCAGGACACTGAGCGATTGCAGTCAGGGTCATCGCCTGAGAGCGCAGATGCATCCGGAGTGCAGTGTCATTTTGTGCGGCATGACCCATTCGCCGCTAGCAGTGTCAGGGTTTGAGTGTAGCATCTAATCTAAGAAAGAGTCATGCGGCATGGACCATTCGCCGCCGAGAGCTAGGATGAGAGTCATATTGTTCAATGATTATTATCGTCGTCGTCTATTTTAATTAATGACATATTATTTTAAACATGACATATTTAAATTAATTAGTGATTTATAAATAATAAATATTATTAATAATTAAATTCAAAATTGCTAGACCCAGATGCCATAGGTAGGTCGGCAGAGTGTCATAGCAGTGACTTGCAAGAGCAGTTTTTGTCAGTGTCACATATAACAATAATTTGAATTCAATATATTAAACACATTGCATCACCGAGGCCCGACCTTCCAGTGTCAAGCGATGGCAGGACACTGGGCGATAGCAGTCGGGGTCATCGCTTCAGAGTGCAGTGTCATTTTGTTGCGGCATGACCCATTTGCCGCTAGCAGGGTCAAGGTTTGAGTGTAGCATCTAAGAGAGAGTCATGCGGCATGGACCATTCGCCGCCGAGAGCTAGGATGAGAGTCATGTTCAATCATCATCTAAGCTGCTAGAGTCACATGCCAAGAGTGTCACAGCAGTGACTTGCAAGAGCAGTCCGCGAGTGTCACATGCATCACATTGCATCACTGAGGCCAGACATTCCAGTGTCAAGCGATGGCAGGACACCGAGCGATTGCAGTCAGGGTCAGCGCCTGAGAGCACAGAGGCATCCAGGGTGTAGTGTCATGTTGTTGCGGCATGACCGAATTCGCCGCTAGCAGTGTCATGGTTGAGGGTAGCATCTAAGAGAGTCATGCGGCATGGACCATTCGCCGCCGAGAGCTAGGATGAGAGTCATGTTCTTATCATCTATCTGCTAGAGTCAGATGCCATAGGTAGGTCGGCAGAGTGTCATGGCAGTGACTTGCAAGAGCAGTTTTTGTCAGTGTCACATAATATCACATTGCATCACCGAGGCCCGACCTTCCAGTGTCAAGCGATGGCAGGACATTGGGCGATTGCAGTCAGGGTCATCGCTTCAGAGTGTAGTGTCATTTGGTTGCGGCATGACCCATTCGCCGCTAGCAGTGTCAGGGTTTGAGTGTAGCATCTAAGAGAGAGTCATGCGGCATGGACCATTCGCTGCCGAGAGCTAGGATGAGAGTCATATTGTTCAATTATCGTCTATTAATCTGCTAGAGTCACATGCCATAGGTAGGCCGGCAGAGTGTCATAGCAGTGCCTTGCAAGAGCAGTTTTGTGAGTGTCACATGTATCACATTGCATCACTGAGGCCAGACCTTCCAGTGTCAAGCGATGGCAGGACACCGAGCGATTGCAGTCAGGGTCAGCGCCTGAGAGCACAGAGGCATCCAGGGTGTAGTGTCATGTTGTTGCGGCATGACCGAATTCGCCGCTAGCAGTGTCATGGTTTGAGGGCAAAATCTAAGAGAGTCATGCGGCATGGACCATTCGCCGCCGACAGCTAGGATGAGAGTCATGTTCTTATCGTCTATTATCTGCTAGAGTCAGATGCCATAGGTAGGTCGGCTGAGTGTCATAGCACTCACTTGCAAGAGTTGTATTATCAGTGTCACATGTATCACATTGCATCACTGAGGCCCGACCTTCCAGTGTCAAGCGATGGCAGGACACTGGGCGATAGCAGTCGGGGTCATCGCTTCAGAGTGCAGTGTCATTTTGTTGCGGCATGACCCATTCGCCGCTAGCAGGGTCAGGGTTTGAGTGTAGCATCTAAGAGAGAGTCATGCGGCATGGACCATTCGCTGCCGAGAGCTAGGATGAGAGTCATATTGTTCAATTATCGTCTATTAATCTGCTAGAGTCATAGGTAGGCCGGCAGAGTGTCATAGCAGTGCCTTGCAAGAGCAGTTTTGTGAGTGTCACATGTATCACATTGCATCACTGAGGCCAGACCTTCCAGTGTCAAGCGATGGCAGGACACCGAGCGATTGCAGTCAGGGTCAGGGCCTGAGAGCACAGAGGCATCCAGGGTGTAGTGTCATGTTGTTGCGGCATGACCCATTCGCCGCTAGCAGTGTCATGGTCTGAGGGTAGCATCTAAGAGAGTCATGCGGCATGGACCATTCGCCGCCGAGAGCTAGGATGAGAGTCATGTTCTTATCGTAAACCTGCTAGAGTCAGATGCCATAGGTAGGTCGGCAGAGTGTCATAGCACTGACTTGCAAGAGTTGTATTATCAGTGTCACATGTATCACATTGCATCACCGAGGCCCGACCTTCCAGTGTCAAGCGATGGCAGGACACTGGGCGATTGCAGTCAGGGTCATCGCTTCAGAGTGTAGTGTCATTTGGTTGCGGCATGACCCATCGCCGCTAGCAGTGTCAGGGTTTGAGTGTAGCATCTAAGAGAGAGTCATGCGGCATGGACCATTCGCCGCCGAGAGCTAGGATGAGAGTCATATTGTTCAATTATCTGGGTTGTGCTTTCGGATTGTTTTTAATTTCTTTGGTTTCGCTGGTCTTGGTGTACAACGATGATTGTGTGGTTTGCAGTGTCAAACAACCCCAAGCCACGTTACTCGTAGCTCAAGCTGTCACTCGAAACAACTTGTCAGTGGTAAACGTACCACTGATAATTCAATTCGCTCCGAGTGTCAGCAAGCTTGTCATGTGAATTTCGCCCTCATCTTGGATCACCTCGAGTGTCAGCGTGGAGCCCCAGACTGCACAGAGTCATGTCGCGGCACGAACCAGTCGCCGCTGCAGGGTCAGAGTGCTGAGAGGGTGCGGCATGAGCCATTCGCCGCGAGAGTCAGGGTGAGAGTCAGTTGTCATGATTTGATGTGGATTAGTAGGTCAGGTGTCAAAGGCAGGTCGGCAAAGTGTCATGAGTGAGCAGCCTTTGCCAACAGCAGCGTCATTTCATCCTTTTGACAAGTCAGTCGCATCACTCAGACCAGACCTTCCAGCGTCAGCCGATGGCAGGACATTGAGCGATTGGTGTCAGCGTCAAAGCCCCAGACTGCAGTGTCATGGTGTTGCGGCATGACCCGCTCATGGAATCGACGGTGTTTGTGCTGTTGGGCTTTGGCACTTATCAAGTGGTGGTTGTCACGAACCCAATTGCATGGACCACAACTAACGATTGTGGAGTTGAACACTGGTCTTTGTCTTTGAAATACCCTACGGCTGGGCAATGCCAATGTTTGCGTGACTCGGGTGGCATATGCTGGTGGCTTGATCGGAAAGGAAGACTAGCTGGCTAGCATTCTGAATCCAGGATGGACAAGATCGGGGACTACAAGCCTGCAGCTTTCAATGCTGCAGAATCAGCCAAGCTTCTCATCGACACCGTGTTTCTGCACAACTATCCAAGCGTCACCAAAGTTCTGAAGCATGTCTGCCAGAATCGTGATTCTGCCTGTACTGTCAGTAGTCAGGCTTCAGAAGCCCGATTTCAGATAAGTGTCACAGAGTCAGAACACACTGCAGTGTCAGCTTTGAGACGTTTGTGTTCCAAGCGTCAGCTGCCTGGAATTTAAAGAGAAGCAACACATGGCGCTTCAGTAATCAAAAAGCATCGAAAAAGGAGCAAGGAAGGTTAGTGACTCAAGACCTAACCGAGGTTAGTGTCGACCTTCGTCCAGCATGTTTCAGAAACGCGGAAAGGTGTCAATGTCAATCGTCAGACCCACAGCTGTGGTCGGGTGACAACGGGCTTGCTCGGGGAAGAAAATTGTGATGCTGACACGATCTGTCTGATCAGTAACAGTTAGAACTCTGCCGTGTTTCCAAGAGCTACTTGTGTAGTCAGCCAATGCAGCTTCTTCCGCATTGCCAGGCCAGATGCCAGTGGCTGGCGAAGGCACGGTGTCTGCAGTCACGTGATCAATTCTGCGGCTTTGTAGCAGGTTCGAGCAGTATCTGGTGTCAGTGGAAATGGTCGGTTCTTGACTTCCAGGCACGCTTGATTCCATTCCGTTTCCGGCTTCGCCCATTTCAGAGTCACATCTCCAATAGAACGAAGGCCGGCTGCAAAGAGCTGGCATTGACTCAATCAGTTGTTGCTATGATTGCGCATGGGGGCTTAAGTTAAGATATAGATGTTACTTGGAGGTTAAGTAAGTTAGATCAAAGTTAGCATAAGTTAGAAAAGTTAACAGAAGTTAGCAAAAGTTAACTTGTGGGTTAAAAAACAGCGATGGGGTGGCGGGGTCGTGGGTGGTGGTAGCGGGGCGGTGGTGGTGTGGCGGGGTGAGGTGGTGAGTAGGGTGGTGGGGCGGTGGTGGGGTGGGTGGTGGGGTGGGTGGTGGGGTGGGGTGGGGTGGGGTGGGGTGGGGTGGGGTGGGGTGGGGTGGGGTGGGGTGGTGGTGGTGGTGGTGGTGGTGGTGGGGTGACCCACCATCACCACCCACCAACCACCGCCCACCACCCACCCAACACCCCCACCACCCACTCACTCACCACCCACCACCCACACGACAAAAATGCGTCTAATCCATTCCTCGCTTCTGGAAAACAGCCAAAAAAATTGTATGCATTGTATGCGCTGCGCACCCACCACCTACCACCGACCACCCAACCCAACCCGGTGGGTTTGGTGGTGGAGTGGTGGTGGGGTGGGTGGTGGGTGGGGTGCAGTGGGGTGGAGTGGTGCGTGGTGGTGGGGTGGTGGTGGGGTGGTGGGGTGGGAGGTGGTGGTTGTGGTGGGTGCGCTTGCAGTTTCGTGGATGGTGGGGTGGTGGGGCCGTGGTGCTGGCCAGCTCCAATCCCAAGGCCTTGCAAGAAGAGCTTTTTATGCAACTTTCAGGCTTGGAAATTTGAACTTTTATGAACTTCTCGGGGCCTGGACATATGAACTTTTATGAACTTCTCGGGGCCTGGACATATGAACTTTTATGAACTTCTCGGGCCTGGAAATATAAACTCTTATGAACTTCTCGGGGCCTGGAAATATGAACTTTTATGAACTTCCCGGGCCTTGAAATATGAACTTTTCTGAACTTCTCGGGCCTAGGAAAATGAACTCTTTGGCCCTGTATTCATTGTAAATAACAGCAAAAAACAGTTTTGTTTTATGAACTTCTCCGGTCTCGAAATATGAGCTTTTATGAACTTCTCGGGGCCTGGAAATATGAACTTTTATGAACTTCTCGGGGCTTGGAAATATGATGTTTTATGAACTTCTCGGGCCTGGAAATATTAACTTGTAAGAACTTCTCAATGAACTTCTCAGACCTGGAAATATGAACTTTTTGTGAGCTTCTCGGGCCTAGAAATATGAACTCGGGGGTGGTGCCGGCGGTGGTGGTGCGGGCGCTGGTGGTGCTGCTGGTGGTCCTGGTGCTGGTGCTGCTGGTGGTGCTGCTGAAAGGTGCTGCTGCTGGTGGTGCTGCTTCTGGTGGTACTGCTGGTGGTGCGGCTGGTGGCGCCGGTGGTTGTGTTGATGGTGGTGGTGGTGGTGGTGGTGGTGGTGGTACTAGCGGTGGTAGTGGTGCTGGTGGTGGTGCTGTTGGTGGGCTGGTGGTGGTGCTGGTGGTGGCTGGTGGTGGCGGGGGTGTCCCAAACCCTACACCCCAAACCCTAAGCCCTAAACCCCTGAACTGTAGACGTACTGTTGTTGTTGGTGGTGGTCCTGGTGTTGGTGCTGGTGGTGGTGGTGGTGGTGCTGTTGTTGTCGTGGTGGTTGCTGTTGTTGTTGTGGTGGTGGTGGTGGCGGCGGTGGTGTTGGGGTTGGTGAAGGCTGTGGTGATAGGGTTTCCACGCTCCACACCCTACCCTACCCCCTAAACCCTATAAACCTGCTGGTGGTGGTCGTGCCTGTGGTCGCGGTGTTCCTAAACACCTGAACCCCCTAATTAAGCCCTAAGCCTAAGCCCTAAGTATCTGCTCTTATCTTTGTGGAACGCAGCACAGAACAGCATCAGTGACAAACAACGAAAACCATTTACCACAAAACCGACATAACACAAAATATGCTGGAATAAGCTAAAGTAAGTTAAAGCAAGTTAGAATAAGTTAGACAGAGTTATAGCTAAAAAGTTGACTTGGGCTTGGGCTTAGTAACTTCTATTTCTTCCATCTAACTGTCTAATAACTACCCCCAAGTTAGCAGGGACTTACTACATGGATAGCAAAGATGTAAGGGGGGTTACAGGGGGGGTTATATAAGGGGGTTACCGTACTAACATCTATATCTTAACTTAGGCCACACGCACAATCTTAGTAGAAGCTGCAGTCAAAAGGTATTGGCATGTGCGTTTTGGGTATGCCAATACCTCGGTCGTTGGCGCCAACGGCCGGGGTATTGGCATACCAGGTTTGGGTGTTGCAATACGTTGCAGACTGGGCTCAAATCTAGAAGCTATTGGCTCATGTGTTTTGGGGGTGTCAATACCTCGATCGTTGGCGCCAACGGCTGGGGTATTGGCATAAGGTCGCTGGGCCATCACTGGGGTGTCAATACCTCGATCGTTGGCGCCAACGGCTGGGGTATTGGCATAAGGTCGCTGGGCCCTCACGGTGCAGTCATTCGCCAAACCGAAGGCAGCTGTCCCTTCTCAGGTTGCGCAGACCTCGCCCTCAGAGTCAACCTTGCAAGAGAAGCCGACTAAGTCGTCAGAGCCCAACTGGAAACTGTGAGCATACTGCTGGCCCCTCTCGCGCCGAGATGTTGGAGGCGTCAAACACCAAGAAGACAGGCACCTGAACATGTGGGCCGCGAATTGGGTGCGGATTTGTACGGGCCACACAGAATCGATTTGCGACCAGTGTCAATAACTGCCTTGCCTGATGCCCGAACTGTTGCAGATCAGTGTCAGCTCTCGAAGGCACGGAAGGGTGCGCGTTGGGTGCGTTATTGCACTGGCCACACAGAAACAGTGTCAAATTTGTGTGAGCGCGCAGATGGGTGCGTATTGGGCCACACAGAATGAGTGTCAAATCCTTCCATTATGTCAGGCCTAACAGCTGGAGATCAGTGTCAACTTTGAGAAGGCATGGAGGGGTGCGTATTGGGTGCAGAAGGAGTGTCAAATGCCTCCATGATGTCAGGCTTAGACCTCCTGGAGATCGTGTCAACTTTGAGAAGGCATGGATGGGTGCGTATTGGGTGCGTTATTGTATCGTGGCCACGCAGAATGAGTGTCAAATCCTTCCATGAGGCAGGCAAACCAGCTGGAGATCAGTGTCAACTTTGAGCAGGCATGTAGGGGTGCGTATTGGGTGCGTTATTGTACTGGCCACACAGAATGAGTGTCAAATGCTTCCATTATGTCAGGCCTAACAGCTGGAGATTAGTGTCAACTTTGAGAAGGCATGGATGGGTGCGTATTGGGTGCGTTATTGCACTGGCCACACAGAATGAGTGTCAAATGCCTCCATGATGTCAGGCCTACACCTCCTGGAGATCGTGTCAACTTTGAGAAGCCATGGATGGGTGCGTATTGGGTGCGTTATTGTATTGTGGCCACGCAGAATGAGTGTCAAATCCTTCCATCAGGCAGGCAAACCAGCTGGAGATCAGTGTCAACTTTGAGCAGGCATGTAGGGGTGCGTATTGGGTGCGTTATTGTCCTGGCCACACAGAATGAGTGTGAAATGCTTCCATTATGTCAGGCCTACCAGCTGGAAATCAGTGTCAACTTTGAGAAGGCATGGATGGGTGCGTATTGGGTGCGTTATTGCACTGGCCACACAGAATGAGTGTCAAATGCTTCCATTATGTCAGGCCTAGACCTCCTGGAGGTCGTGTCAACTTTGAGAAGGCATGGATGGGCGCGTATTGGGTGCGTTATTGTTTTGGCCATGCAGAATGAGTGTCAAACCCTTCCATGAGGCAGGCAAACCAGCTGGAGATCACTGTCCGCGGAGGGGTGCGTATTGGGTGCGTTATTGTACTGGCCACACAGAATGAGTGTCAAATGCTTCCATTATGTCAGGCCTAACAGCTGGAGATCGGTGCCAACTTTGAGAAGGCATGGATGGGTGCGAATTGGGTGCGTTATTGTACTGGCTACACAGAACGAGTGTCAAAGGCTTTCATTCTGACAGGCCTTACAGCTGGAGATCAGTGTCAACTTGGAGCAGGCATGGAGGGGTGCGTATTGGGTGCGTTATTGTGCTGGCCACGCAGAATGAATGTCAAGTCCTTCCATGAGGCAGGCAAACCAGCTGGAGATTAAACTGCGTCAGCTTTCAGCAGGCATGTAGGGGTGCGTATTGGGTGCGATATTGCGCTGGCCACACAGAATGAGTGTCAAATGCTTCCATTATGTCAGGCCTAACAGCTGGAGATCAGTGTCAACTTTGAGAAGGCATGGATGGGGTGCGTATTGGGTGCGTTATTGTACTGGCCACACAGAATGAGAGGCTTAGACCTCCTGGAGATCGTGTCAACTTTGAGAAGGCATGGATGGGTGTGTATTGGGTGCGTTATTGTACTGGCCACGCAGAATGAGTGGCAAATCCTTCCATGAGGCAGGCAAACCAGCTGGAGATCACTGTCCGCGGAGGGGTGCGTATTGGGTGCGTTATTGCACTGGCCACACAGAATGAGTGTCACATGCTTCCATTGTGTCAGGCATACCATTGTGGCGGTTAGTCAGTAACCGCCACCTTGGTCAGTGTCAACTTTGAGCAGGCATGGAGGGGTGTGTCTTTGGTGCGGTATTGTGCTGGCCACACAGAATGAGTGTCACAAGCTTCCATTTTATTTATGTCAGGCCTACCAGCTCGAGATTAGTGTCAATTCTGAGCAGGCATGGAAGGGTGCGTTTTGGGTGCGTTATTGTACTGGCCACACAGAATGAGTGTCAAATGCTTCCATTGTGTCAGGCCTACCAGCTGCAAGTCAGTGTCAACTTGGAGCAGGCATGGAGGGGTGCGTATTGGGTGCGTTATTGTACTGGCCACACAGAATGAGTGTCACATGTTTCCATTATGTCAGGCTTATATCAGCTGGAAACCAGTGTCAACTTGGAGCAGGCATGGAGGGGTGCGAATTGGGTGCGTTATTGTACTGGCCACACAGAATGAGTGTCACATGCTTCCATTATGTCAGGCCTACCAGCTGGAAATCAGTGTCAACTTGGAGCAGGCATGGAGGGGTGCGAATTGGGTGCGTTATTGTACTGGCCACACAGAATGAGTGTCACATGCTTCCATTATGTCAGGCCTACCAGCTGGAAATCAGTGTCAACTTGGAGCAGGCATGGAGGGGTGCGAATTGGGTGCGTTATTGTACTGGCCACACAGAATGAGTGTCACATGCTTCCATTATGTCAGGCCTACCAGCT
Source organism: Symbiodinium sp. CCMP2592 (assembly GCA_905221615.1). Taxonomy (NCBI): domain Eukaryota; class Dinophyceae; order Suessiales; family Symbiodiniaceae; genus Symbiodinium; species Symbiodinium sp. CCMP2592. The sequence continues at coordinate 284,322 of CAJNDT010005702.1, read as the reverse complement.
GGAAATCAGTGTCAACTTGGAGCAGGCATGGAGGGGTGCGAATTGGGTGCGTTATTGTACTGGCCACACAGAATGAGTGTCACATGCTTCCATTATGTCAGGCCTACCAGCTGGGTGTCAACTTGGAGCAGGCATGGAGGGGTGCGAAGGTGCTGGCACACAGGAGTGCGTTATGTCAGGGGTGCTTTTGGGTGCGTTATTGTACTGGCCCACAGAATGAGTGTCACATGCTTCCATTATGTCAGGCCTACCAGCTGGAAATCAGTGTCAACTTGGAGCAGGCATGGAGGGGTGCGAATTGGGTGCGTTATTGTACTGGCCACACAGAATGAGTGTCACATGCTTCCATTATGTCAGGCCTATCAGGTGGAAATCAGTGTCAACTTGGAGCAGGCATGGAGGGGTGCGAATTGGGTGCGTTATTGTACTGGCCACACAGATGAGTGATGTGTCAGGCCTACAGCTGGAAATCAGTGTCAACTTGGAGCAGGCATGGAGGGGTGCGAATTGGGTGCGTGGCCACACAGAATGAGTGTCACATGCTCCACTATGTCAGGCCTATCAGCTGGAAATCAGTGTCAACTTGGAGCAGGCATGGAGGGGTGCGAATTGGGTGCGTTATTGTACTGGCCACACAGAATGAGTGTCACATGCTTCCATTATGTCAGGCCTATCAGGTGGAAATCAGTGTCAACTTGAAGCAGGCATGGAGGGGTGCGTCTTGGGTGCGTTATTGTACTGGCCACACAGAATGAGTGTCACATGCTTCCATTCTGTCAGGCCTACCAGCTGGAAATCAGTGTCAACTTGGAGCAGGCATGGAGGGGTGCGAATTGGGTGCGTTATTGTACTGGCCACACAGAATGAGTGTCACATGCTTCCATTATGTCAGGCCTACCAGCTGGAAATCAGTGTCAACTTGGAGCAGGCATGGAGGGGTGCGAATTGGGTGCGTTATTGTACTGGCCACACAGAATGAGTGTCACATGCTTCCATTATGTCAGGCCTACCAGCTGGAAATCAGTGTCAACTTGGAGCAGGCATGGAGGGGTGCGAATTGGGTGCGTTATTGTACTGGCCACACAGAATGAGTGTCACATGCTTCCACTATGTCAGGCCTACCAGCTGGAAATCAGTGTCAACTTGGAGCAGGCATGGAGGGGTGCGAATTGGGTGCGTTATTGTACTGGCCACACAGAATGAGTGTCACATGCTTCCATTATGTCAGGCCTATCAGGTGGAAATCAGTGTCAACTTTGAGCAGGCATGGAGGGGTGCGAATTGGGTGCGTTATTGCACTGGCCACACAGAATGAGTGTCACATGTATGTCAGGCCTACCAGCTGGAAATCAGTGTCAACTTGGAGCAGGCATGGAGGGGTGCGAATTGGGTGCGTTATTGTACTGGCCACACAGAATGAGTGTCACATGTTTCCATTATGTCAGGCCTACCAGCTGGAAATCAGTGTCAACTTGGAGCAGGCATGGAGGGGTGCGAATTGGGTGCGTTATTGTACTGGCCACACAGAATGAGTGTCACATGTTTCCATTATGTCAGGCCTATCAGGTGGAAATCAGTGTCAACTTTGAGCAGGCATGGAGGGGTGTGTCTTGGGTGCGTTATTGTACTGGCCACACAAAATGAGTGTCACATGCTTCCATTATGTCAGGCCTACCATCTGCTTTGTCATGGAATTAAGCGTCAGCTGGCTCGCTCAGACCTTGACTCCTCGAGCAGTTTGACAGACCGTCAAGCTGCTCGAGCTGTCAAGGTCTGAATGAGCCGCTCGCCGCTTGGCTGGTGCTATGACTCTGTTTTGGTTGATGATACCTCTGCCAAGTGTCACCATGTCGACGACAGTTCACTAAAGTCAGGTCTTCCTCCTGGGCATCAGTGTCAACTTAGAGAAGGCATGGAGGGGTGCGTGTTCGGTGCGTTAGTGTACTGGCCACACAGAACGAGTGTCAAGTAAATCCATTATGTCAGGCCTACCATCTGCTTTGTCATGGAATTAAGCGTCAGCTGGCTCGCTCAGACCTTGACTCCTCGAGCAGTTTGACAGACCGTCAAGCTGCTCGAGCTGTCAAGGTCTGAATGAGCCGCTCGCCGCTTGGCTGGTGCTATGACTCTGTTTTGGTTGATGACTCCTCTGCCAAGTGTCACCATGTCGACAAGCAGTTACGGTGCAGTGGATGTCGATGAGTGTCAATCCATTAAAGTCAGGTCTTCCTCCTGGACATCAGTGTCAACTTGGAGAAGGCAGGCAGGTTTGCGTATTGGGTGCGTTATTGTACTGGCCACACAGAATGAGTGTCAATTGCTCCTTATAATGTCAGGCTTACCAGCTAGACATCAGTGTCAACTTTGAGCAGGCATGGAGGGTGTGTGTTGGGACCCAGTAGGCACCCTCCATGCGTGCTCAAAGTTGACACACCTACCAGCTGGAGATCAGTGTCAACTGTGACAAGGCAGGCAGGGGTGTGTTATTGTACTGGCCACACAGAATGAGTGTCAAATGCATCCACTATGGCAGGCCTTCGTCTTGGAGATCAGTGTCAACTTGGAGCAGGCATGGAGGGGTGCGTCTTGGGTGCGTTATTGCACTGGCCACACAGAATGAGTGTCACGTGTTTCCATTATGTCAGGCCTACCAGCTGGAAATCAGTGTCAACTTTGAGCAGGCATGGAGGGGTGCGCATTGGGTGTGTTATTGCACTTGCCACACAGAATGAGTGTCAAATGCTTCCATTGTCAGAGTGTCAAGACAGATTTTGGTTTCTGCCTGCTCTTGCAGGCCACCATCGTCTGAGCTGCCAGTGTCAGTGGCTGCTGATAGTCGCGTTTTTATTGTTACCACTGTAGACATTCGACATGATCGCGGGAGAAAAAGAGTGAGTGATTGCTGCTTGGTGTTGCATTCACATGGATGCACAAAAACAGCCCGGATCCATAAATAATTTTCAGGGCTGCCAAAGCCCATCCCAGTATTATATATATATAGTATACTCACATACATACATACATTCATATATGTATGTATGCATATATGAATGCATGCATGCATGCATGCATGCATGCATGTATGTATGCATGTATGTATGTACGTATGTATGTACGTATGTACGTATGTATGTATACATATGTATATATATATATATATAATATAATATATACACATGTGCAATACAATAATACAATACAGTACAATCGCATACTGTTACAATACAATACAACATGATGCAACATACCCTTGAGCACCAGAACTCTTATAGAACCCATAAATGAGGCACTAAATCCCATAAAGCCATGAACCCCATACCCTAAACCGGAACCCTATAGTCCCAAACCTTGAAGCCTAAACCGGAACCCTAAAGCCGCAAACCCTAAACCCTATAGATCCCTTTAAAGGGACCTTATAGATTACGTCAAAGGGCCCCTTACAGATCCCTTTAAAGGAACCCTGAAGCCACGAAGAGTGCGCATTGGCCCTGGAGGAAGGGATTCTTGTTAAAGGGTTCAATTCAAGTTACCATTATAAGGAAGCCATATTGTTTACTATAGATCCCCATTAAGGTAACTTAAACTTAAAACCCTATACCGTTAAAGGAACCCTTATATGGACCCCTATTAAAGCAACTTAAACTAACGTCCTTAACAGCCTCTAAAGCCTGAACCCTAAACCCTGAACCCCTAAACCCTAAAACTTAAAGTAGTCAACAAAACCCCAGAGGAGTGCTGGGATGCAGAGAGCGACTCCGAAATTCTCCAGGAGTCCACGATGTCAAACTAACCCAGGGGATCCTAAAAATACCAGAATAGTCAATCGCAGATAATCGTTTAGAATAGAATAGAATCGTAGAGAATAGGTTTGAAAAGGTGTAGAATAGCATAGACAAGTATATAGGATAGTGTGGGACAGTATAATTTAGCAAAAAAAGCATAGAATACTTTAGTATAGTACAAGATTTTACAGTGTGCTTGATTTACGGAGATCATACGGCTTTAGGGCAACGGAACTGTCACAGGGATTTTGGGCTTTGGGGTTGTGTTTGGGGCTTGGGGTTTCGGATTTAGGGTTTAGGGTAGGGTTTAAGTTTTGGTTTTTATTATATTAGAAGGGCGTTCCTGGGTTTGTAGCACCCAGAACGTTAATGCAAAATCATCGTTCTGCGGATTGCTTCCCTTGTTCGAAGGGCTTTGGCTTGTGCAACAAGGGTTTCAGGCTTGTTTAGGCAGGACATTACCCTAAACCCTCAGCCCTAAACTTCTATAAACCCTAAACCCTCAACCCGTTATAGGCTCTTACAGGCCTTTAAGAGGCTCATGGCTTTCGGTTCTGTAAGTTACCGCGTCCGTGAGGGGTGGAGGAGGACTTTTCAGGGCTGAGGGTTTGTAGTGTTGCGGAGTTCAGGGTCTGAGGTTTGCAGTCGGAGTTTGGTGTAAGGTTTTGAAGGCTTTGGTGGCAGTCGGTAAAGGATGAGTGGCTTGGGGTATACGGCTTCATTTTTTTTGTTTCGGTGGACTCCCCCTTCTGCAGGTTCCGTTTCCATTGAAGGCCACCCCATCTAAGCAGGATTGCAACACCACAGATTTATAGGCTTGAATAACTAGCAATCCCGAACCCCTGTCAAACCCTCTAAACCCCGAACCGGCACCAACGAAGATAGGATTCGTTGAAAAGGTCTTTATCATAGTCCTTATTGGCCCTCGGCCTCTACCCCGTTTGCGCCCTGCGGCGCAGGGGGGGAACCCAAGACACAAAAGCTGCTTAGGGTTTAAGATTATATAGAGGTTTTAAGGTTTCCAACACAAACAGCACAAAGAATTTGGGATTTAGGCTTTAATAAGGTTTGTCTACAATGTGCCGTTTAGGATTCAGGGTTGCGTTAAAGGCCCAAGGTGCGAATCTCAAAACCGACAACGGCGGCTTGGGGCTAGGGGCTTAGGGTTGAGGGTTTACGGTTTTAGGGTTTAGGGTTAGGAAGCTCGAGGGAGGCAACTTGTAGGCCGAGGCCCACAAATAGCCCATCATAAATGCACGAAATCCTGAGTACTGTCCCACCTGCCTTTTGTTTTGGTGGGTTTTTGTGGGTTTTGGGTCCTTAAACCCTAAACCCAAAACCCCAAATCCCAAAACCCTAAATCCCAAAACCCTAAACCCTAAAGATCCCTTGAACGGGCTCCTGATCGATCCCTTTTAGAGGACCTACTAGATCCCTTTAACGCCTAAACTCGAAACCCTAAACCCGGCGGCTTCCAGGATCTTTCCATCTGCGACGAAGGTGACCCTGAGGAGGTCAGTCGCCGCTGGGCTGAGACTTTGGCGACTCAGGGAGACTCCAGAAAAACGGTGCGATATAGGGGCCTTTATAATTAGAATAGGGTTCCTTTAAAGGGTTCTAGTTCTAGAATATAGGGCCCTAATTGTCAGAATAGGGTTCCGTTAAATGGGTCTATAAGAGATCTGTAAGGGTTCTAGAATATAGTGGCTTTATAATTAGAGTAGGGTTTTGGGGGCCGACTATACTATAATTCTCATAAGAAGAGTATTGGTCATTTTTAGGCCCCTATATGAGAGCTTGGTGCTTAGGATCTTGGGGTACGTACGGGCTTTTGGGGTCTAGGGTGGGGCTTGGGGTTTAGCGGTTGCTTTGGAAGGGTTCCGTTTTGTTTAGTCAAGGGTCCGCAATGTAGGGGATCCCCCCCAAAACAAGCTGATATGGAGGCCTCAACCTTTAGAGCAGAGTAAGGGATTGGGCTAGACTTGTTCGTCGTTGTATGGTTATTAACTATGACAAGGAACCGTGAGGCATTATACTGGACATTGTGCAGGCCCCTATATTGTGGTAACCCACAGCACTTGAGCGTTGTACAAGGTTCTAACCCTAGATTATGTTCACTGGAGTTTCTGGTTCTGCAGGGCATTCGTGGAGTTTTGGGACTACTCGGTTTTTAGGGCTTAGCCGGATGTAGGCGTTTGGCTGCCAAGAAATTCCGATTTTGGGGTACTATGCTCGTGTTGAAAGGAAGCTCCTGGAGAAGCTACCCAAACGGTTTAGAGTTTAGGCTTTATGAGGGCTGAAGATGGGGGGAGAACTATCATAGTATGATATACCGCAATACCCAATCCTAAATATTCGACTAAGGCTGCTATATTATTCCTAACTTCCTGAACTTGCGAGCCCTTTTAACCCGTGGACCACCGAACATTCCTGATGAGGTTTTAGGTTCTTTTGAAGTTAAGACAGACGCCTCAAACATGTCCTTCTTCGTGATATTTTTTTACACCTTAAAATCCAGCACCGAAGCCCTAGGCTGTATTCTTAAAAGTACTGCGGGTTCCTTCCAATCCGGTTTTCAAACAGCCTCCAGACCCTACATCCTAAACCCGAAGCCCCCAAGCCATGAACCCTAAACCCCTCTACCCTAAACCCTAATGTCCTCAACCCTAAACCCTACAGCATAAGCCAAGCATCACATGCCACAGGCACCTATCGGTCGAGCTGTCCTACGGCAGAGGCACTTTTTTCCAACTGGGTTTAGGATTTAGGCTGTATTTTGTGGTTTGGGGATTGGTTGGTCCTGGGGATTAGAATCATTAGAGTTGGGGTTCAGGGCTTAGGATTTGCTGTTTCTGATTTGCTACTTTGGGTTTAGGGCTTCGCATTCACTGTTGTGACTTTACCTGGAGCAATGTTGAGAATCCTCTCTCGATACAACACCCGAGACTGTTAAAAATTGGTTCAACCCTGCAAAGCCCTGTAACTGAAAACTGTAAAGACTTCTGGCCAACACCATAGTTGAACTAGATCTGCTTACGAATGCTTCATACGCCAGAAGCCATAAGCCTAAAACCCTATACACCCTAAACCCCCGAACTCTAAGGGCAACCTTTCCGTTAGCTTGGACAGTGTAAGCAGGCGGAAAAGGTGCTGAAAACAAAAACCTCGAACCCTAAACTCCAAATCCTACCTGAGTTAGGTTGGTAAAAGAGGGTTCAAAAAAACTCCAAATCCTAAACCCTAAATCCTAAGCCCTAAGCCCTTGAATCCCAAAACCCCCGGTCCTTAAACCCATTGAGCCGACAAACGGCTTGTAAACCAGGAAGCCTTCACCCGGCTCCTCATAGACTGCTATTAGGCTCCTTTAAGGGTTCCTTTAAGGGTTCTATACTGTAGGGTTCAGGGTATAAGGGTTCTATAGGGTTTAGGGTAAAAGGTTCCACACATACTACGACTATGGAAAGACAATCCTTCTACTGGTTTAAGGGACCTAATTCCATAATGGTAGCCTGTAGGTCGCCTAAGCCCTAACCCCTAAACCCAGATACTAAGAAGGAGCCGGCAGCACCGAAGCGCCGATCTCGGCGCCGGAAGGAACTTGCGAAGGGCTCTGGAGAGGAAAAAGATACCTACAGTAAACCCCATAAAGTTGGAAACCGGGTTAAGGCCAAATAGTGCTGGGATTCCCTATACATTACTCTTAGGGGCTGGGACTTTGGGGTTTCCAACTTGTGGGTTTCTACTGTAAAGATTGGGGTTTGGGATTTAAGGGCTTAGGCTTCAGGGTTGAGGATTAAGGATTTGGGGACATGTTAGAGGTGAGGACTCAGATGTCTTGGGGGGTTCCGAGACCCTGAAATGTACTGTGTCACCGGCTTTGATTAGTTGAAGTAGGTCGTCAGAACAAGGTACTACATTCTGAGGTCTGCGCTACATAGGTAGGGTTCAGAGATTAGGATGTGTGGGTTCAAACGAGATGCTACTGGCTACTGGGTTGAGAATCTCCGGCAAATAGCTTTGGATTGTTCCCCTCAACCCTAAACCTGGCCTTGTTTTTTTGCAAGGTCAAGGTTTCGTCGGTGTTTTCAGGGTCTCGTAGTGTTAGTTGAGCCTCTATTGGGATTCGGACTCAGCTTTGCCTCCTTCGGGTGTAGGATTGAAGATGATTTTTAGGTTCCAAAACTTCCGGTTTGCTGTTTTGAGTTTGGGGTTCTTGACAACCCCAAACAACACACTCTAACCCCTGAAGCCTGAATAACCTACCTTTTATACAGGGCTCCTTATTATGATTGCTCCCTGTGACTGTGATAAGTCATTTAAAAAAGGGTGGGTCACCCAAATGCTCCTGGACCCTCGTAGTGAGATCCTAAACCTTAGCCCCCAAAGCCCAAACACTCGCCCACAAAGCCCCTAAGTCTATTAGGAGCCTTAGGGTAAACCCTAAACCCTAACCCCAAACCTTAAACCCCTAAACCCTAAACCCTCCCTTAGGGGTCCCTTTAAGGAATCCCTATTAGGAGCCTTAGGTTATTCAGGCTTAATGTAAACCCTGAGCCCCAAAGCCGTTTTGGATTTCAGGGAGTCGGGCCAGGAGCCCCCCCAAACCGTACCACTTAAAGGGATCTAGTAACTATAAGGGGTTCCTTAAGGGCCCCTTTAAAGGGATCTATAGGGATTCTATAAGGGTATAGGGTTTAGGGTTTAGGGTTTACAGGAACTCCAGAAAGTTGGAATATGGATTAATGGTAGGATCCCCTATAATTTACCTTAAAGGGGTTACGATAATGATATTCCAACTTTCTGGCTTCTACTGTAGGGTTTAGGGTTCAGGGTTTAGGGGGCTTCGAGCCCAAGTCATGTTTGCATGGTTGGGCCTCGAGGGGCATGGGGCTTAGTAAGTACGTTATATGTAGAGATATCAGCACAGTTCTAAGTACCCTAAAGGAGTTGCCCCAAATATAACCCTACATATAACCTACTTACTCAGTTCACTGCCCCTCCGAGTACTGCAGTACCCTAAAGACAGCAGGAGATGCTTAAGATTACGACTTTTGCGTTGTGGCAGGGGCGGCGGGGCCCTTGTATTCAGGATCGCGATGTTTGTAGTCTCGACTTTGGTCTTTAATGTTCAGACATCGCCACATGAGTTGGCATACGGGCATTCATGCAATAACGGTTGGACCCTACTAGCCCGGAAAGAATGTCTCCACTCTTACAAAACTCTCTGTATGACCTTCTCCATGACAGGTCTTCTAATGGAAGCCCCCTTTGCACCCTCGTAGCCGCCATAAGTCCGTGTCAAAGGCTTCATAATTGAAGCCCTCTTGACCCTAAGCCGGACCTGGTATATAAAACCTCTCACATTAGAAGCCCTAAGGGATTGACTGACTGGCTTCTTGTTATGTAGCCTCATGCAGTCTACCACGGCAGCAATGCATACTGTATAGTTTTCAAATATTCATAAAACATGGTATGATTACTTCCTTGCAGCCGCCACCCCGTCCAAATAGAAGTCATAAAGGGGTCGGTTGGGAAGTGCCCCTTGCAGAAGTTGTGGTCGTTGACTTGATGCCGAAGCTGCAGGAGCAAGTTGGCTTCAAGTCTCTCCGAGTATAGGCCTCCTACTTTGAGGGTCATGGGACTTAGTAAGTATGGTTATAAGTACCTTAACTGGGGTTATAAGTAATAGTAGGTATGGCTACCTTAGTAATAACCCTGGTTACTAAATCCCATGATCCGTTAAGTAGTTCAAAGCTGGAAAGCTCGTCATGAATGGTTCATGCTTGGTCTTTGTCTGTGGGTATTGCCGCAGCAAGCAGTCTTGCGGCACCTCGAAGGTGAGAAGCCTTACACAAGTGATAAAGCAGCTTGAACAGGTCGCAGTACTTTTCCTTAAGCTTCCGTTATACAATCATAATTACAGCATACAAAAACCCAGAACCAGACCGTTATATTCAACACTAAGCCCGAGATTCGTGTGCCTCGGCCGTTTTGTACTCGAAAAAGGTGCACGGGT